>JAREIS010000090.1:3882500-3962500 GCA_030060385.1 Muscicapa striata striata
TCGGGGTGTGACTCCGTGTAAATTGGGCCACTGCAGTTTATGTTTGTCATATAAACTTTGATCTACCCACTAATACCCTCATAGATATATTGATGGAGTAGGGGCTAGATAAATGGACAGGGAGAAGGGTTGAAAACTGGCTGAATTTCTGGGCTGTAAGGGCAGTAGCAGTGTGGAGTCCAGCTCCAGGGCAGTCACTAGCATTGTCCTCAGTACTGGAACAAAATACTGTTAATTTATTACCTTCATCTGAGACCTGGGTGCTGGCACATCATGCACCTTTCACAAGCTTGCAGATGACACAAAACAGATGGATGGTTGATAGGCAGATGACTGAGCTGCCATTCAGAGGGATCTGGACAGGCTGGAGGAAGGGACAAAGATGAGCCTCATGAAGTCCAAGAAAGAGAAACACAAAGTCCTTTTCATGGAAGAAATAACCCTGGTGCCTGCACAAGTCCATGCTGGAGGCTGACCATCTGGAAACCAGCTTGGCAGAGAAGGACCTGAATGTTCTGATGGACAAGTTGACAGCAGTGAACCCTTGCAGACAAGAAGACTGATCCTTCCCCACTCTTCTGACCTGGGGAGACACATGAGATTCTGGATTCTGGATTTTGTGTTGGGGTCCCTGGTACAAGAGTACTGGATATATCCCCAGTACATGGATATACTGGAGTGACTTCAGCAAAGGGCCACAGGGATGATTAAGGGACTGGACTGCACAAAGAAAGGCTAAGAGCTTGGGCTGCTCAAAGAAGGCTCAGATACAGATATATCAACATTTAAACACAGCTGATGAGGAGAGGAGTCAGAGCCTCACTCTACTCAGGAGCACCCAATGACAGGATCAGAACCAATGGGTACAAACTGAAGCACAGAAAATTCCATCCAAACACACACCACCACTTTTACACTGTGAGGGTGATGGAGCACTGCAAGTTTGGCCAGAGAGGCAGTGGAGTCTCCCCCCTTAGAGATAATAAAAACCCAACTGCCCATGGCCCTGAGCAACCTGCTCTGATCTGTACCTGTTTGAGCAGGCACTGGACAGGACAAACTCCAGAGGTGCTCACCAGCCTCTGCCATGCTGGGATTCCATGAAGCTGCAAGGCAAGCACTGTCCTGCAGGTGCACTGACCTGAAGAGAGCAGCCAGATTTCCCTTTTAAAATAATGCTGATGTAAATGAAGCCTAAGGGCTTGCCTGAGATGTTAATGCTTTTGATGAGAATGTGAAGACAAGGGTAAAACACTGTATAAAATAAATTTAAAGTCTGACAACTTACAGAAAGCATTTACATATTTTATGAACTTCTAAACACTCAGTATATATGTATGCAAGGTCTTAATTTTAATTGTGTCAATAACTAGTTAATATTTTCTCTTTAATTTCTGATTTAATGTAGAGACATAATTTGTCATAATTCTGGCTAGTAAGTGGAAAAAAACCAACAACCTTGTTTATGAATCATTGAACTACAAGAGGTAAAACAAGAGGTATTAACATTATTAAGAAGTAATAGAAAAATATATGAGCTGATGGTACCTTGAGTAAAGAAATAATCCATATCTACTTATAAGGTTACATTCTTTAGGAAAAAAAACACAGATACACAGAATTTGATGTTATTAAATATATACACATAAAAGCTATTATAGAAATAGTTCTAAACATTCTTTTAAATGGCAGTCATTATCAATAAATAAAGTAAAAATGTATCTGAAAATATCAATAGTGTATGATAAATATATTTTCTACAGGTGTAAAATACATTTAATCTTTTCAGTTTGTAACCTCAACTCTCCAAGTTTCTGCTTTGGTCATGTGTTAATGCTTAGTTGCACTGTAAATGTTCAAGCTTTTCCATTCAGCTCTGAACTCAGCCTTGACAGAACAATTTATCAGTACAGTAAATATCCACTATTATGGATACTATTAATGGACATGTCTTTTTAATACTTTTTAAGCTGTTATATGAACTCAAACCTTTATTTGCCTTTTTGCAACATTTTATTGAGTTATTTTCCAACCTAAAAAATTCTCTGATAACTTAGTTGCCTTTAAATTAAAGTTAGGAATGGCTAATGGGAAAAAGAGTTCGATTCTCTTATGCAATTCTAGTACAAATAAGACACAAAATGCTAGAAGGTTGATTCTTCCTTTAGCTTAAGTTCATGCAACTCACAGAGCTGATCAAAATACATAAAAACACCAAAGGTATCATTTTATTGTGATTGTTCTGGTGATGTCAGGTGTCTTTATTTTCTCCTTATTAAGCCAAATAATTTAAATGCATCAAAATCTTTCATTAGGAAATCTGTAGGTTTAATACTTAGAGGTGAAGTGGATAAAAACAATCAGCAGATAAGTTTTAGTTTTTAATGTATTTTTGAAGCCTTTAGATTCTCTTGATGATAATAATTCCTGGGAAGATAAAAATGTTTTCCAGTGGCAGAAAAGAAGTTGTGTCAGTCTCTACTTTGTTCTCCAGATCCTATCAGATGTACTGTACTTACAGTAATCATGTGGAAGATATTATGGCAGTTGTAGTAGGTTAGGTGTGATTCCAGTTACAATGCCTGCACAGGATAAAAATTTTTAAAGCTTCAATTTGAGACAGCAAGAGACTGACATGAAAACTGAAGACATGAAGATGATGATCGATAGACATGATACCACTTAAAATGACAAGAGCAGAAAAACTCATAAAGCAACAAAAAGGAATGGATGACCTTGTAAAAAGGTACAGATAACAATCTATAATGCCAGCTGCAACTGAGAGTGTGGGTCTGCAATGTGTAAGCACAAGTACCATATATTTTCTGTATAGGGGAATAAGAAAGTGATTTGAACTGTAATTTCAAATTTCAAACACAGGGAGTGAGTTATTGTAAATATTTTTGGCGCCCAATCCCTGAATGAACTTAATAAAGAGGTTAAAATAGTTTTGAGAGGTGAAGAATAAAACAGTCCTAAATGTAATTGAGGATATTTTCACTGAGAGCTTTTATCTGCATCTTGCTAGCTTGAAAAATGTAAAAGAGATATGCAAATTACATGATAACGCAGAGGAAAAAAGAAATCTCATCTAATCTACATTTTTGATCTCTTTAATCAGTGTAGAGGAGAGTGACCAGAATATTGGGATTCAGCTGCTGTTGAGCTTTGACCAGAATATAATGTTGTCAAAAATCCATGAGAAGATGATATTTGCCTTTCTCCTTTGAACTTGCTTTGTGCACTTCTGTGTAAGGCAGTTTAGGAACTTCCCCTTTCACTTCAATGTTCATTGCCATTTCCCACATGTTACAAAAGATATACTTGAATTTCTTTCACTGTCAAAAGTATTGTTCAAATTTCTGGAGCTAAAGTAAATGCTGTGTATTAGTAACCAAGTTAAGTGGAGGCAGTTAACATCTATTTTAGAAGCCAGCCAACACCTGTGAACACTTCTAAGAATGGCTTGACTTTTCAGTGACAGAACTAGCTGGGAAAGACTAGTTACTTGTAATATTATTATGGCTTAACTGAGTAATTGACTGTGTTAGCATATCACTCACTATTCTCTTGAGCTAGGTCAATAGCAGCATTGTCAGGAAATACATCCCAAAGAAGAAAAAGTATTTGCAATCTTTTCTTTGCTGCTTGCTGGCCTGGCATGCCAGATTTTTTCCAACAGTACCTGAATGAGATAAGGAGGCAAGGAGGATTTTGGATGACAAGAGAACAGCCTGATGTAATCCACAGGTTGGGCATGACTGTGGTTAGGAAGATCCAAAGGGAAAACACAGTTGCATGTCTAGTTTTAAATTTTTCCACTATTAAGCTGACTTCTTCAGGTTAGAGGTGTGCATTGGCCACACATCTCCCTTGATGGACAAAATTCTTTGCTAAGATAAACACAGAAATTTCCAACAAAATTTTGGCTTTTAGCCTCTAAAGGACAATGCATCATGGAAATAAAACTCAGCCCATAAACTGAAGAGGAGAAGGTATCAGGGTGGCAGGGAAGGCAAAGGCACATTTAATGCTGAATCAGACCTGAAGTCTATTGGCTTTCAAACAGATTTGGTTTGAGATATCAAAATGGTTCTTTTCAACATGTTTGAAATTCAAATGAATATTTGAGTTGGAGAGGTTCATGACAGACTTGGCTGGCTAGCACAGTAAGAGGTACAGACCTGTTATAAAAATATGCCATAACTCTAGAGATTTATATGAACAATAAATAGTATATAATAATGACTATTAACTACAAGGATCCTTTCCAATGGCAAAATACACATATTTTGTTCTGGACTTTATGAATGTTTTACAGAATGCTTTATTTTCCTCAAGTGACCTTGCAACACATTGCCACTCCAGCCCTTTAATAATTTAGCTCAACTGCTGAACCATAGCAGCAAAGGTTTTCAAAGTATATTGGTGCATTGTTTATGTTTGGTTACAAAAAACAAACAGGATCCAGCTGCAGTCTGCCAACACATGGCTTGGCCACCTGAATATTGGCTATGCATGATTAACAGACACACGTGGAGACTGGGAGTCATAAAAGAGAGCAGCAAATACAAGGGGAGAACATTTGCTGCATAAACCCCGTCAAAATCTGCCTTTATAAGAGACCAAATGCAAACTGCTGTTATCCTGTTGAAATTGCCCCACAACCCAGCAGTTAAAGTGCCTACAAAACTGAAGATGTTTTATCTTGGCTTTTAGCTAGTTGCAAAAAAAAAAAAAAAAAAAAAAGGATTTTTGCTTCCATCTGTCAGGAAGTTCATATTGATCAGATTGAATCACTTATGCAACATAAAGTCCTTGTGGGACATCCCAGTGCAGCCTTTTGCAAGCATTTCCACAGCAGATTGCAAATCACACAATAGCTAAATTCTCACAATGTACTGGTTGTCCAATTTGGATCTAATCCTAAAGAAATATGCCCAAATTCACAGAAATACTGGGCACCTGTTTATCCCTCCTGAGCATCCCTGCCACTGCTTGCAGATCCCACAACCCTTGCCTTCCTTTCCCATATTGCATCAGTAAATTAGTGACAGACTTGTCCACAGATATAAAAACACAGAATGAGACCTGCCAGGCTCCTAATGGAAAGACACTCAATTCCATTTTGGCCATAAATATAAATCACAGAGAATAATTCATTAAAAAAAAAAAAAAAAAAAGTAACCGCCAAACAACTCTTGGAAGCTACTCAATGGCCCTTGCTTTTTCAGCAAACACAATTTCAAAAATAATTTATAAATAACTCTCAAACTGTGTCATAATTCAGCATTCATCTCACTTTTGGGGGGGAGAGACACTCAGCATGTAATTCAAACTGTTTGAGAATTATTGAAAGAGCTTTGCAAAGTCTGAATAGTAACAACTTTTTTGCAGCCCTCTTTGGAGATCCTACAGTTGGTGCATGAGCAGGCTCACTCTCACATCTGGTTTTATCACGGTGAAGCTGATCAGAAGTGACTCCTGTAACAAGAGCCTGCAAAGCCAGCAGCACTCCTACTGCAATCAAAAACAGAAGATCAACTGTTTTCATGTGTTCAGGCAGCAAATTAGTCTTACTTTCCATCACAGAATCTGAAGCTTTTCATAGTTTTTCTCTGAAGAGATCTGCTTATCTAAGTTATCTAAAATATTGTCAATGCTATACAAAGAAAAAAAAAAAAGGAACCCTTTCTACATAACCTATATGAAAGTAACAGAAAACTTCTATTCACTCCATAGATATAAACTGATATGTCTAAACCTATTTTAAAACTTTACATATTTTCATTTATATATATGCTTAAGAATATGAGCCCAGTCCTTGCTTTCCCATGGCAACAAAAATGAAATCCAGGCGTAATGGCACTATAGATTTTCACTCCAGTAAACCTGAACCGTGATTTGTCACTCATGCATTTATCTATATATGGTAAAGTGAGTAAACACTGCATAAAATATATTTTGTGCTTCCTCGGTCTTGGACAGATTAGCACAAATTAAATTTCACACTAATCTGCCCATGGTCAGGAGTGCTACATTAGGAGTGAGGGGGATCCAGCTAATTGTGAAGAACATTTTTCTCTAATAAAATGATCTGTGAATATAGCAAATATATTCTGGAGTGCTACCTTTACCAATATGGTCTATCAATACTGAATCAATAAATGATGAAGAAGAATATCTGTATGCAGAAATATGTCACGTTTGTCAGTATCACCTTAATTTGTTTACCAAATTTGAAATAAGTTTTATTCTCACTTAATATTTTCAGATGGAGTTTTCAATATTCATCACTTAGGTTACACTGCTTAGTTATGTTTGACTGCCCAAGTCACATGGCATTTGAGTCACATAAGTCTGAAGAATACACTGAACTGCCAGAAGAGGGAAGTCCCGGATCAGAAGTTTGTTTCTCTGAGCATATGTGAAAACCCTACATAATACTATCCTTTTTTAAAGCAAAATTGCTGAAACAGGATCATGATAGGCAATGAGGAGAAGGTAGTGTGAATATTTCTGACATAACTTCTGCAACTCGAATGTTTATACTGATTGATTAAAAAATCTGGGTAATTGTCTAAAGAAAATGTTATCTTTCTTAAAAATAACCTACCAGTCCTGGTCAGCCCTGGTTTTGGCTGAAGGACAAATAAAAATCCGTGTGCATTAGCACTGGCCACACAGGAGTCAGTGCTCTTTCTTTTGACTGAGTAAAGATCCATGGGCAGCAAGGCTGTACATGCCCAGGGGAATTGTAATGCCTAGTTTCCTGACTCTGATAAAGATCTGTGGGTACCCCAAGGTTGGCAGCAAGGTTGGACTTCTTGCCACTGGAAACAATGGAGAAAAATATCCTGAATTTCACCACAGGGATGAAGGTTTGACCGATGTAAAAATCAATATGTAGAACATGCCAAATACACTTGGAAATATTTGTGCTACATAGTAGGGAAACTGAGATAATATTATACTTCCTTTTGTAGACTTAACTTTCCCACAACAAACCTTCATATTCATTTCTAAGTCAAGTTTCTTTTCTGAATTTTGAGAAAGCATCACATAGTTAAAAATCAGGAATTGTGGTATGTAAAACAGTGATAAATAAATGTTAACAACTCCTCATTCTCTTCAAACAGAGAATTCTATACAGTTTCTGAGTAAGCAAACACTACTTTAAACAATATAAAACATTATGAAATGTATTTACAATACTCTGAATAAACAAAAGCTGTTAAGACTTTAAATATCCAGTCTTTTCTCATACAGACTCTGCAACTGTAGCTGTTGAAAATTTAAATTTAAATGCAATGTTTCATTATAACATTTACGCTTCTGCTTTAACACATTGATTGAAACACATTGATTCTCCCCTCATGTTTGCTGAGAGATGCCTTCTCCCCCAGAGCAGGGGTTCCCCCCAGGCTGAGGGGGATGAGCCCAGGACAGCCACGCTGGCGCTGGGTCCTGGCAGGGAACATCCGCGCATCCTCTGGGAAAGGTCGGGGCTGTGGGGGAAGCTTCTGACAAACTTTATTAGAGAAGACCTCCCACTGAGGCACGAGGTACAGAAAAGTGCCCCCTTTGCTTTCCAGAGAGGAGTCTGGGCGTGGCTGGCTCCAAATCATAGCCCCAGACTACGTCAGGGTTTATGTGTAAAGAATTATAGAGGTGTAATTGGATCTTTATACAATCTTGTTCTGCAGAATAAAGGATGACAGACCAAACATATTTATATAAAAATGAAGGATTTACTCTGAAAATTATTAGACTAAAAGAACTTTATCAGAATTATTTATTACACAGCATATGTAGCTATAACTACTAGTATAGTATACTGCACAATTTTTGACGCAATATGAAAGCAATTATATTAAAACTAGCAAAAGCAAGTGGAGAATGCTGTTACTCATCCCATACCCATATGTGGGCAGGCCTCTTTTGCTCTGCCTCAAGAAGTGACCTTCAGGGGCATCCCCACTCAAGACAGATATTTCCAAACGTGCTCCAAGAAGGGATATGTTGGAAGTTAGAACCTGGGCCTGGGCTTTTATAGACACTGTCATTCATATGTCTCCAAGCCAGATGTGTCAGATCAGCATCTTTAAATAATTTATCATTAGTATCACTTATTGGTTCCTTTATCAAGTATTTTATCAGGAGCGTTGCTCTTCCTCAGAATGATTAACCTTGCAGTTTATGAGTCAGGATGGTTTCAGCATTCTTCAAAACCAAAAGAGCCTGATATCCCCTTCTCTATTCACCAGTGGTAGCTTGGAAAACAGGGTATTGTTTGAGTTTTAACCCCACTCCAGGCAGAGCATCCTGCTATAGATTCTCAGGCAAATCTCAGCTAGAAAGGATTCACAGGCCTCTTTTAACACCTGCATTGGTGATTCTTCTGCATTGCACAGTAGCTTTTCTTGCACAGGATGACTGGAAGTGAACTGTGGGGAAACATCAGACTGGGAAACACTCCTCCTCACCTTCAGGAGCAGCCACTGCTCAGTAAAACTATTACCATCCACTTCAGTTTGGTCCTTCTCTTGGATTTCCCCAGCTCCATATTTTGTTCAGAAATACGGGGTCTCACCAGCGAGACAGTTTTTGATCCTTCCTTTGCATCCAAGAAAGAGAACAATAGTTCAACACAGGGTGTATTCACACTGGTTTTCCTTTTCAAGCAGAAGGTCTGCTTCTTCCACCACTTCAGTAAGCATTCCAGCTCTGTTCCAGGAAATAAAACAGTTCTAAAATAGCAGTCACTCAACTGATTATCAGAACATTTGCAGGAATCTGTTTGCCTTCCAGTTGAATTGATCATATCATGAACCTCCCTGGGGAATGTCCCCTTTCAGCCAGCAGTAAAACTATGTTATTGCTCATCTTTTGGTCCACAGAAGAGCCACCAAGGTCCATTCATTGAAGTTTTCTTTCTCTGTCTTCATGAATATACACTATTGCTTTGCCAATATTCAGTGTTTATCCTTTAAAACTTTGTCCCTTCTCTTTTAAGGACAATACAGTATTATACTGATGTGTTAGACAAAGAGACTGCATGAGTTGGTCATTTTTCAGCAGCAAGTCCTACTGAATTCACTAGATCATGACGAGATGTAGCCTGGAATGCACATTAAGGTATTAATGGAGTGTGTATGCTTGATATCAAGTTTTCATGCTGAGCTGCACTGGTGTTAATCTAGTTTGATTACAAAGCCTCATGTAAATTCTTAGACAGATATTCTATTTTAGCTGAGAAACGAATGCTGACAGTTTACTGCAAGATGACAAATGAATGCTGACATTTTATTCTTACATGTTTATAAATCAGTTTAAAGGTTAAGAGTCATTAATGCGAGCAATCTGAAGAATCTATACACATAAAAAAATATTCATTTTTGGATAACTATGTATGTCCAATGTAATTCACAAAATACAGAAGTCAGATTAAAGAATGAGGAAAAAATTGCAAATTTATCTGTATTAGTTTATCTTTTAAGTGGAAACTAAATTACCTGATTGATAGGCCTGATCAAACCACAATGTAGAATGTGTTGGTTTTTTTTTGTTGTTCACTTTAAAAATAAAATATCTACATGACAATTTGCAAAGAATAAAGGATTAACCCCTCCTTTCCCATATGACACACAGAGATTAGAAGCATTTGCCAGTAACTGTACCAATCTTCCAGGCACTCTGGACAACAGATAAACAGTATGGTCTGTGCAAGGACACACCATAGGAATAATTTACATTCTTATTTTTATTACACATTTTCCTGATATTACGAGAGTTAAGAAATAGTCATGAATCTATTTCCAAGAAAAGGTCTAAATAGGACTCTGAGAGGAGCACAAATTCCAGTGGCAGTTTTTAATGGCCAATGAGGGCTGGCACTAGATGACAAAGGGAGTGAGACAAGTAAAAATTATTTACAGCCCTGTGCTCCATGTTAGACATATGCACCATTGAGGGTATGAGCATCTTCTGTAAAGGGGAATTCAGGTCAATACCAACAATTAAAAATGTGAAGTGAAATTTGCTTTGTGAAATACAAGACCAAAATGCTGGAACAAGTTCTGAGCATGAAATTTCAACAAACTTCAAAGCATTCATGATTGTTTTTCCTGGGTACATGACCTACATGGGACACTTTGTCACACACAGTTCATATCCCAATTGTTTTCCAGATATTTATGTGATTTTCCTGATACAAACATGGTGTTTTGTATATTTTGTTACCTATTAGCTAATTAATAGATTTACAGAGCTAAAAATACATGTCTAAAATATTTTGACTTAATCTGTGCACAAATGTTTTTGTATTGTGTGTGCATGTATGTATATGAAGCATTACACAGAGTACTCGTAAAATAACTATGGCCAAGGAAAGCTGAGAGCAGAACTTTGAGTATTCTTTGACTGGTTCTTTCAAACAATTTGTTTTAATTTCTCAACATTCTTGCATCACCTGCATCAAAATTGTTCAGAATTAGTTTTCTGAAAACTTTCTGCTTGTTTTGTTTTATAAATAACCAACTATAAGGAAATTAATACCATTCAAATTCAGAAATCTATTTTATGTTAAGTAGCAGACAGACTGTTTGGTGTTTGTTGGAAAAGTCATTCCTGAGCTTCCTAGTGCAGGACCAGCTTCCCTTCCCCAGAGGAAAGTCAGAAAATGGAATCTGCAGCTTAGGTGTAGGAAATGTTCAGACCAAACACCACTGTTACACAAGAACTTCCACTATAAAACATCCAAAGGTCTAACAAAAACAACAACAAACTAAAAAAAAAAAAAAAAAAAAAAAAAAAAAAAAAAAAAAAAATTACAGAGCATTGCTAAATTGAAATTCACTTACATTTCAGGACACTTCTCACTGCCTTCTTCACTGCTCTTTTATACTTCTTCTCAAGATGCCAGCTGGCCTTCAGACTGCTGTTAGGAAAAGTTTAGGGGATGAACTATTGACAGACAGTCAATCATGGTAAGTAAGGCTTTTCATTTTACCTCTACAAGGATGTACTGCTTTTTTTCAGGCAATCATATGCAAGCAATTCAAATGTAAGCCTTTTCCTGAACCCCACAATAAAATATATATTCTACTCTATGCTGAGCTTCACTTTGTCTGACCACTACATAAGAGCCTGCCAAACATAATAAACACTTGCAGTGCAGGTATATCATTACATTTGTCTGCCACAATGGCTTGATCAAATTGACCTCTTGTTATTCAAAAGGCTGAACAGACATCTGGAACTGGCATATGGCAGAATTGTGCTTTTTGTATTGAAAATATTTCAACCTTCTGAAAATTGTTACATGAGGATAGAACTATCATCTGGATATATTTGAAGTTTGTGTCTTGGTTTTTAATGATTATATTTAACCAAAATGTCATTCATCAAAGATAAATAACTTTTACCCTTCAAATGTAAACTAGATTATTTGTTCGGGGAGAAAACATTCACCACCAATAAATTTGGAAAATAACAATACTCTGCATTCACATAATACCTTATGTCTGAGGAATAATTTTTTTGAGCATGTCCACTGCTCAGGGTATGAACTGCTTGTGGCTGAACCAGTGAGATCTCATTGGTGTGTCAGTGATTATATCCCCTAAAGCCAAGCTTCTCTATTTTCTATGTCCTATATCTACACCTGCACAGCACATCACATCATGTAGCTAGACTGCCCTACTGAATCTGAACTTAAATTTCCTGAATGAGCTGCAACTGAGGGGCACTGAATATGTCTTAGAAATCTTTGATAGTTTCAGAGCAGTGCAGGAATAAAACATATTTTAATAAAACATATCTTGTGAGTTCCCACAATTTACATGGACATCATCTAGAAGTTTTCAAATTGTGCATTACTTCTCAGGTCTTCATCTAAACAGAGACCAGCTTAAGTGCCCCATCTCACTTTTGCTTCTTGAGAAGCATCACTGATGATTCTAAAAATAAGTTTTAAAAGTATTTAATATAGCTCTGAGGAAGGAAAATGTTTCCAATGGTGCCTCCAGAGAACTGGATACCAGCAGATGACTAAAAATGTGCATGAGTGTTCATACACCCAGTAAACTAAAAAGCAGTTCCATACTTAAAGCACAATTTTTGCTGAGAAGAGCACAGCTATAGATGTATAAAAATTGCTTTGTCCACTCTTCAGATTTGGGAATGCAACAGTCTTCAACCTTGAGGAAGCCTTTACTGTCTTTGAAGCTGGATTTTGAAGTTGTCAGAGAAGATATGAAGGGCACGTCTTATATGGTCTTAGGGGAATTCAAACTGTTGGAACCACAGACTGTGTTGAAGCCATGATGTCTGCTTTCTTCTTGTCTGGGAGTCATTAGATGGAGAGAACTTCACCAGTTGGGGAATCAGGCCCAAGCAGACACTGAGATAAATTTCTGTAGGTGCACCTTGCTCCCCAAAGAAGCGAATTCTTAAGCTGCACCATTAAGAGTGCTATCATGTCTGTGATTATTAGTGTCAAGTCCCACAGGCACACAATCTCTCCTTCCTGTAAATAACCCTACATTAGTCCAGGGAAAAATTAAATCTTATGTAGTTCAAACACTGGCTATGCTCTGTTTGCACTCAACAAAATCATCCTCTTGGTAGAAATCATGAACTGTTGTCTAGATGGGATTTCAGCTGTCATATACATTTCAAAGAAGGAAGTCAGATAATGATGTGACTCCTTTAATGTAGAAATTCTATAAGTGATTGGCCTTTCAACATGTTGCAAGTTATTTATTCCAAAACTAGAGAGTTATATGATGGTAGGTGAGCTTGACCCAAAATGCCTGTAAAAGCAAGCTCTTTCTTTGTTTCAAAATTATTTTAATAAATAAGTTCTCATGAAGATGGTAATGTGAGGTATGAATTAGACAATCTAGCAGCAGTTTCTGAGATGTATTCTCTTCTCTGTGGCATCAGAAGAAATGTGAAGTAACTCCAGCTACAATTTAGAATAAATTGCTTACTTTGTTCTGGTGAAACTGAAAGGAGAATCTAGTCTGATTAATGCTAAATGAAAAACAGCATGACTACTTACTACATCTATTTTCAGTGAAAAATTACTAGATCTATATTCATTCATTTGTAATATAAATGTGGATGGACAGATTTTCAGTGTATTCCTAGTGATTCATGTGCTCAGCTCAGGTTTTGTTTTCACTGCATTCCTGCTGGGTAAGCACAACTCTGTAGCAACTGTTCCAGGCTAAATTTATATATGTTAAAAATCAATTTATTTTCTGATGAAAAAGTGATACAAAAACCAAAGCAAACTAATTAATTGGTATGTGTCTGAATGAAAATCAACAAATTCAACACTTGGAGAAAAATCACTTCATCCTCACTGAGCCAAAACTGCCCTTCTCTCCAAAAGAACTTTTATATCCTGCCAGATGGGGCTTGGGATATGAGGGCAAAGATAGGCTGAGGTCCCAGTCTGAATTTAAATTAATTTTTTTCCAAGTTTAGCAGTGTTAAGATATGAAAGTTTTTCTCACCTCACTGCAAATTATTTTGTAGTTTTCTTGTGTACACATGTTTTGCCTAGCTGAAACTGAAAATGGGGGGAAAGAGGAAAAAGAAAAATGTGGAGAAAATGATGGTGTTACAAAGAATATTGGAGGAGGAAAAGTGAAGCTTAATGTGACAGCTTAATGACAGGATATTGTAGACCTTTCAGGTAACTATAGGCTTTGGCTCTGGAATCCACTATTTTCAAATACAATGATTTTGAAGGCTCTGTAACATTTAATACACATGCAGCCTGTAGGCCTGATGCTGCTTACTTATGTTCCTGATAGCCCAGAAAGTCTTGCTGCTCTCTGAAAAAAAACTCTTCCAGACTTCCATTATTGCAGCTGACAACACACTCATGGTGGGAAAAGTCCAGACAGAAGGTCTGAAGATGCATGAAGATGCCCAAGAGCATGAAGAGCTGCCAAATAAAAATGAAATGTAGACAATTTCATAAGGTTATGGACAAGGTCCAGCTGAAGTTCACAGAGTCATAGAATGGTTTGGGTTGGAAGGGACATTAGAGATCACCTAGCTCCAATCCTCTTGGCATGGGCAGGGGCACCTCCCACTAGACCAGGGTGCTCAGAGCCCCATCCAACCTGTCCTTGAACACTTCCAGGGACTGAGCATCCACAGCTTCCATGGGCAACATGTGCCAGTGCCTCACACACTTCACAGTAAAGAATTTCTTGCCAATATCTAATCTAAACCTACTTTCATTCTGTTTACCTCTTGTCCTGTCACTGAAGTCCTTGGTGAAAAGTCTCTCTTAGAGTCTTTTTAAGTATTGAAAGGCCACAACATGGTCTCCCTGGAGCCTTCTCCTCTCCCATCTGAAAGCCCCAGCTTCCTCAGCCTGTCTTTGCAGGAAAGGTGCTCCATCTGTCTGGTCATCTTGGTGACCAGGTGGGGTCTCACCAGAGCAGAGCAGAGAGGCAAAATCCCTCACCCTGTGCTGGCCCTGCTGTTTTGATGCACCCCAGAATAAAATTGGCTTTCAGGGCTGCAAGTGCACATTGCAGACTATTGTGTTGAACATGGTGAGGGCTGTGAAAGGCAACAAGCAGGACTTCTGCAGGTCTGTCAGCACCAAAGACTAGGAAAAAATTGTGTCAGCTTCTGAACAAGGGCATAATGAACTTGGGGATAATGTGAAAAGGTACTCAATACCTTCTTTGCCTCCATCTTTGCTGGAAAGCCATGGATCACAAGACTCTGAAGCAAGAAATAATTAGTTCTGGTGGGCAAGGATCAGGACAGGGAGCATTGAAATAAATTGGACATATTTAAGACCATGTGACCTACAGGGATGCTGAGGGAACTGCTGGTATTTGTGTGAGCCCATTCTTGATTAAGGTCATATGAAGGTCATGGTGATCAGGGGAGATTCCTGTGTACTGAGAGAAAGCAGATGTCAACACCATCTTCAAAAAGACATGAGGGAAGGTTCAGGGGACTACAGGTCAGAGCTCCACCTTGATTTTTGGGAATGTGATAAGGAAATAATCCTGAGAACCATTTCCAGGCAAATAAAAGACTACAAGGTTACTGGGACTAGTCAGCATACATTTATGAAGATGAAATCATACCTGACCTGAGAGTCTTCTAAAGTAGTGAATTTTATTTATTTGGCTTCAGCACAGCTTAGTCTCTCTTAACACCTTCTGATGTAGACATTCTGATGGAATATGGGCTAGCTAAATGGGCAGGGAAGTGGATTCAAAACTGGCTGAACTGCTGAGCCAATAAGGCTGTGATCAGCAGCATGAAGTCCAGCTGCTGATCAGCCACTAGTGGTATTCTAAACGGGTAAATGAACTGCTGATCACCTTCATCAATGACCTGGATGATGGCACATCATGCACCTTCCACATGTTTGCAGATGACACAAAACTAGGAGGAGGGTTTGACAGACTAGGTGGCTGTGCTGC
Source organism: Muscicapa striata striata (assembly GCA_030060385.1). Taxonomy (NCBI): domain Eukaryota; kingdom Metazoa; phylum Chordata; class Aves; order Passeriformes; family Muscicapidae; genus Muscicapa; species Muscicapa striata. The sequence goes on from JAREIS010000090.1 coordinate 3,897,977, forward strand.
CATTCAGAAGAGTCTGGACAGGCTGGAGAAATGGAACAAGAGACTTTTTCACAGGGCTGAGCAAAGCAAAGTGCAGAGTCACCCTTCTGGAGAGGACCAAGTCCAGGCACAGTAATAAGTTTCTCAGAAAAGCTGCACAGTCTCTGTCCTGGGAGATATTCAAAAACCTAACTGGCCACATCCTTGAACAAGCTGTCATAGCTGACCCTGCTTGGGCAGGGGAGGGGTTGGACTGGGTGGTTTCCAGAGCTGCCTGCCAGCCTCAGCCATCCCGTCACACTGGGTTTACTGGGACATAGCTCTACCCCTCTAAAATTTTGAGGAGGTAATAGTTCCTACTCCACAGCCAGTGGTAGCACATACAAAATAAGCTGTTTGTATAATATATAAATGCAGCAGAACCTGTATAAAGGTCACAAAGACATATTCTCTTTTATCTACTTGTAGGCACTGCAACTGGAGCGAGCGATTCCATAATTCATTTCAATGGGAGTTTTGTAAGCATTAGATGTAGGTTCCAAATGCCTGACCTGCATTTTTATGGGTGATTTGTTAGCAGCAGTGGGTAATCCTGTGGAGAGAAGAAGTTTTGATACTCAGCTGAGTACTAACTTTAACTCATCTCCATTTCTAAGAGACATTCAGATAGTAGGGCAGCTCATGTTTTCAAAATGCTGCTTTTTGTTTCAAACTATTTACTGTAATGAAACAAGTTATTTGTTTTTATCTGAGCCTGTATCACGGCTCACTTCACTGCTGGTTCTGAACATCAGTAGAAGGTTCTTGAACTGTGCTTGTCTACACCAATGATGCATCCACAGCATGATCTTCCACAGCTCAGAGTAATGGCTCATAAGTGTCACTGGACAAAGTTGTACAACATTTCATTTTTTCATTTTAATCTTATCTGGTGATAAGAAAGTTTTAGAATTTGTTGTTTGGGAAGGAAAACTAGCATTTTTATCACCTAAGAATGAATCCTACTTTCACCTTGCTGGTTATTGGCATTAATTATGCATGTCATGAACTTAGAGCAGATGCACAAAGTAATATTCTCACTTAACTTTAATACATGGTTGGCAAGTATTCACAGCAGTTTTGTATCAGGAAGGTCTAACAGTTACCTTCAAGCTGAATACTTTATAAAAATATTATTTTTGTATTGTGAATATCATTATCAAATCTAATCTAACAGACATAAACTATGATATATTTTGCTGTTACAAGAATAAGGAACACAGTATGTTATTGACAAGGGAAGTTCTTGCAGAGCAGAGAGTTTTTCCTTGAAGTGACTGTCACAAAATGACACTGAATCCCTTTAGCACGTTAAAGTTCAAATAAGTGAAATTGTATCAACATCTTTTATATAATTATTACTTTAGCTCCACAAATTGCATGAAAGCTTTGAGTGTATTTTAGTGATACTACAGATTTCACTAACATTATAGTATGTAAAAACTTCTGCAAGCTCTGCCAACTACTTTTTTCCTACTATAAAAATTGCATACCCAAAACTATACTCCTCATAAAAGGAAAGTGATTTCTGATATAATTTACAAAAGCACACGGCATGTCAAGTTTTCTAACACTGAAGATAAGCTTTGGTTACTGATGGGCCATTTTCCCATTGTCTACTTAATGTAAAAAGCCACCTCGAGGCCAGAAGCTACAAATCCCTCCCCACATTATAGCCCTTAAAGTCCTTTTTGTCCCTTTCTTTGTGTTCCAATGGCTTTCTCTCTGTTTTGCAGAATAACTCAGGAGGGGAAAAACTGTAAATGTCAACTTCCCTCTGTCCCTGTAGCTGCCTATGTGTAAGGCTTGGGATTCTCCTGACATCCCTAAGAAATTACTAGACCTCGACTACTGAGGAGCACAGCCCCCACTTTGGATTTCAATATTAGGTTATTATATCAACAGTGAGTATTATAATTATGAATAGTGCCATTCAAATTGCATGTCCAACACATTCCTTCATGGAGATTTCCTACAGGGATATATTTCTAATTCAAAGCAGACAACTGACTGAGCCTCTGCGTGTGCTGCTTTGCACTTAGAAAGAGTGAGTTCAAGATGTGATGAGGGATATAAAAGTCTTAAAAAAGTGTCTCAACCAGAGGAGATGAGAACAGCTGAGTGAACACAAACCTCCTTTACAGGAGCTCTCAAGTGACTCCATGTCTCCAATGATGGAGATTACCACATTCTCCAACACATCAGCTCAGGTGAAGCCTTTCACCTGCCTACACTGTGAAGGTAGATAATAACTTAAAATAATTCCCAAGATAGAAAACAAAACAAGACAGTTCCAAAAACAACTAAGTTGTCAAGTGGAAAAAAAATGAGTGTGAAGGCCATTGAGTTGGTAAGCAGGAAGAAATTCCTTGGCTTGGGACTTGCACAAAGCAGCTGAGAGGCTGGAGCCTGTGCCAGCTGAGAGCAGAAAGGGGAAAGAGCAGTTTTGCCAGGACATTTAAATTTTGATATGAATGAACATACCATCACCCTCCATGCACCAAAAGGTGCCAGTTTCCCTTCACAATGAAGATTAAAGGGTCTGGCTGTAACTTCTGCAACCAAGGGTTTGTCCAATCATCTTATAGAGGTGATTGAGCTAATCTCCTTATCTAGTTTAGGTTGTCTCCCTGTTTTGGACATTCTCATCTCCCTGTGCATGTTTTATACATGCGTATGTGTTTATAGTAAAAACTCCATGTATTTGAAAGCTGAAATTGTCAGAATCACAATTTTCTGTTCACCCCAGCATAAAAGCCTTGTCTCACCCTTCCAGTCACAATTCATTCATCTTATGTTGCAGTATTATGCAGAAGCTTTAATTGTGTGACTGCAGATATCTTGCCCACCTCCCTTCTGTTTTAACTCCATACACAAGTGCCACCACTATTTTAGTTCATTTTGCTGTGGCTCTTAAGTGGTCTGAATTTGAAGCACTGTCAGTGGCCTCTGTGGAAGACCTCAGTGGAGGGAGCATGTGTGCTCTCAGGCTAACACATCTGAAGCCTGGCTATTTGACTTGACTCTAATTTACAATAGGGTCACATATACCTGTCCTGCACAGTTCATGGCAACACAACACATCAGCTGGGAAGGTGACCTGGAAGGTCAAAAGACTTGTGGTTCTCTTTCCCATTGTCAGCCTTGGGGAAAAGCAGACCAGAGAAGCCAGAACCCTTGCCTTAGCAATATTTAGAATTTGGGAGTGATCTTCCAAGGATTTTGTCTCATCAGCATTTTAGCCTCTCTCAACAAGCCTCTGGGGACATGTAGCATTTTTATAGTGCTGATGCCTCATAACTGCTGCCTTTGGCAGCCATCAGTGTACCCATACCACACTCTTGAGATTAACAAAGTGCCACTTCCCTTTTTCCTTATCTTCTTTGGCCCTCAATAAGATTATCCCACACCACCCTTTTTTCATTATACTCACCATGGAATTTTCTCTAAGTCAGGTGTTCCAGGCTGCTCAGAGCACTATCTCAGTTCCATTGTCTTAGAGTGGTTTCTGGATCATGGCTTATGTACGCACATTCAGTGAAGTGAATTAGCCCACCTACATGTCATCTTGATAGTGGTGCTGGAATTGATTTAATTTTTAAATATCTACAGCAGGGTTTTTATTTTTTATTTTTCCCCTTCTTCATTTGCCAGTGGTGCAGTTGTTTATTGTATAAAGGAGAAATCACCTTATTCATACTCTCTATTATGTTTAGGATATGACTTCTACATTCCTGCAGACAGTGTAGACAATGAACATAGTCAATAGTCATCTAGTGGAAATGAGAGACTGAGAAAGTTAGGAGTGTGGATCCACAGCAAATATCTATGATGTAGGTTTATGATTATTTTTAGTAACGAGAAGATGTCACCAGAATCCTAACATTCTTATAATTACTTCAAGACAACCAGACGTAGCAATACACTGTACTGTTTTTCTTCTACAAAGGAAAAAAATCACTATTGTTCTGTGAAAACTGTGAAGATAGTGGTGTGAATGTGGTATGAATGAGGACGTACAACTGCCTTTCTGAGAGTCTGAATTTTGGGATAAAAACAAATAAACAAATAAATGAGGCAGACAGGAATGTGGCCAAATTAATTCTGAGAGCTGTGTGTGGATGGGAGGTTTTGTGAATAAGGAAATCTTCCTTAAAAAGCTCAAAAGTTGAACATAAAACCTGCCAGGCAATCACTACACAGGGAGTTAGGTAGGAACCAGTTCTTCTAAATATTAACTCTTCATGTGGGGCAACTTTACTTTTTTAACATAAACCCAGGAAATATTTTAATGCCTTTGCTGAGCTCTTCAGCCCATAGCCCCAAAGATTTATTTACTGACACCAGCTGGCAGGGATTAAAGGATCCAAACCATTTAACTGAGGTGCTCTGTTTCCTGCTGAATTCCAGGTGTCAAAGACTAACTGAGGATGAAGTCCTTTTGCATAGGTGATTTGATAAAAAATTAGTAACTCTACAAAAACCTAAAAGAAGAACTTGGGAAGAGAAGCTTTTAGCAATAGACAGTTTATCACCTTGGACAAACAAGGTATAAAATCTGAAGAGAACACAAATAATCCTTTGGTCAGAAAACAGATTTAAGCAGTTCATTTCTGTAAACAATACTTATGACTTAAATGTAGATGTGCTTTAAGCTCCAAGCTGGGATTAGGCTGCTATTGTGCAAACTGTTTTAAGAGACAGGAGAGAGTTTTCTGGCTGGTCAAACTGTTTGTGTTCTTATTTCACCTGAGCAAATTAAAAAGTGAGTGCAATAAAGAAAGTGAAACAATTGAAAACAGTCTATAATTTCTGGGAAAACATAGTTCCTGAACCCAGCTATGTGAGCAGCTTTTCAAAAAAATACTTTCTGTTTTTAAAAAATATATTAAAAAATATCAAATGTTAGTGTCTGCTAACCACCTAACTTGTGTACAGTTTTACTTTCACAGAGTGTTATGGTATAACTTAGGGGTTTAGCACGTGTCAGAGTTGCCAGTTTTTCCTGTGAAATGACTAAAAGATATAAAATGTGTTTACAATTGAGTAACTCTGCACTCACAAATGAACAGGTTGGGCTTACTTTGAACTTGTAAAAATGGAACTAGTCAACCAAATAGGTGATTTATAAAAAGAAAATGCTAGCAGAATTATTCTGTTGTGTGAAAGAAATTGGACTAGGCAGTGGGAAAAATATAATGAGCAGAGAAGGCTTTAATTTATGTCTGGAATATATCAGGAACCCTCAGCATTTCTGGATCAGAATCCGTTCGTGATAAGGCTTTCCTCTTTCAGCATCACTTCTCAACTAGGTATTTGCCTTAACCCAGATATTTTCCTTAACTTTCTTGCTGTCTAAACACACCCCTAGAGCTCTGCAATTGTAAATTATACAACCTATGGCCTTCTGACCAGTTTCACCAAAGAAGTTTTCATCTATGCACGTGGATCTTCAGAATTAGGTTATTTCAATCCAGATGTAATCACCTAGTTTTTTAACACATTACTGCATTATGGATATTCTTCAAAATAATGTTTGCCACCAAAAAGGCCAACACATACTATCTATTTCAAATATTGTGAAGTCTTAGATATCCTGGTGTAATTTCTAATGAATGCTTAATTGAGAATCATGAACATTTTGCCCATTTTTTTCACCCTATGATTGTAATGCTTTTTCTCCTTCACAAGTGTTATTATCCAAAGTATTTGCTATAGGACCAGCTTTGGGTGGGGAATGTATACGTCTGCTCTCTTTGTTGCAAGTGAGAATTAGCACAAATTTTAAGCACTCTTGACCTGTATTTAAAGCCCAGCTAACCAGCAGAATTGTCAACTATATTTTGAAGTGTTTATTATTTTTGCTACTGGGTTACATGCGGCTACACTTACAAATAAAAAAAAAGGGGAGCAGTTTCAGTTCCAAACTACACAGAAATGAGGTTGCTGAAAGCCAGTGGCATTGTATGCTCTTATGCTAGACTATGACTGGCTGCTCAGCTGAAATATCATCCTTTTATGTATTTTGTTCTGGGTTGTTTCTTTGGCTGATACAAGAACTAAAATAGAACTGTTTATGTAACTGTTCAGATCATGGTTTTGCTTTCAAATTTGTAGGATGAAAGTGCATCAAAAGGTAATTTTAATCTCAGTTTTTTTAAATGAAAACAGTGTACTGGAGACCAAACAACTGAAAGTGAAGGGCATTAGTTCAGATTTTAATGCAACAAAAATTATTGACTAATATTTCTATACTGAATTAGTGGAGCAAACTGCTGTTCTCTTAAATGAATGATCTTGTTTTTCCTGTAAGAACACTGAACAAATGAAGAATCATACCAGTGGTTTTAGGAAGGAGATCGTTCCACTGAATTTGACATATGGAGATACTGCCAGGGAAGTATGTGTTCCTTGGCAACAGTAGAGAGAACAGCCTTCCTGGTTTCAGACCCTCACATTTTAAGTTTTAGTTCACTAGGTGGTCTTTGCCCAGTTGCACTGGTGACTTGTTACCAGGGACTCCTGGAAGTGGAGGCATCCTTTGTACTCATTGTCTCTTTGAACACTTTGCTTCTGCTGAAGAGAAGGCAATGTTAGTTTGTTCCTAAGAGCTTCTTCACAGTTTGTGAGCTCTAAACCCACTTGAAAAACAAAATTTTAAAAAATTAAAGAAATTACTGCAAAACTTCTCCAATTATCTGGAATTTTATTCCATCCATATACATGCATAGTAACAACATTTGTTGAGAAATTATTTCTATCAGAAGTAGAACATTATCTTTGTGATCACCAGTTGCAGTATTGCTACTCTTATATTTAAATATATCTTATATATGAATTAGATTCATAATTGCAGCATTGAGTTTAGGGTTTTGTTTTAGACTGTGCCTTTCAAAAGATAAAACTGATTGATATGACCTCATTTCTTACAATACTGCTTCCAGTAATTTTGTTCATTCTTTATAAAGTATTGCATTTAACAGCAAAGGTTTAAAAATTGAGACAGAGATGCATCAGCGAAAGAAAATACAAGTACTATACAAGAAAGAAAATGCCATCTTCATTTAACGTACGTTTCAGATTAAGAAAGTGGACAGAAACATACTGCTACATACAAATGCAAAGCCTAATGACTAAGGTACTGTATGTGCTAAAATATAAAGTGCAAACTGAGCCCAATTGTTCAAAAAAATTGAAATTTTAAGGCGAACTTTACAGCATAGTTGAAACTTCTTTGCAAGTTATATTTTAGCATATACATATATCTGCAACAGCATATAAGAAAAAAAATCAGGATACACAAGTGCTTTTGAAGCTATTTCTAAAATGCTTTTCTGTATTGTTTGCGACTATTTTCTTTAAAATCTACTATACAGTGCAAACCATATGTGCTACACAATAACTATACAATAACATTACAAATGACTTTAATATAAAGTTTTTAAATAAAAAATAACATAACTACAGCTATGAATACTGCTGGTAAAATAAATTAATATTTTTGAAAATGGCACCAATAATACACTTTACTAATGGACTGTAATGAAATTACACCTTTAAGTCTTCAACTCAGCAATAGTGAAATCTCCTGATTGTCCAGATGTAATTCAAACAGCTCTCTTTAAACTGTGTGGAACAATATGCTAAACACATGTACCAAAGGTGACCAATTGTTTCATTTGACATGTTCTGCTGCATGTGAAGAGCAATAAAACTTCTTATGAGTTATAAAGTTTGAGAGATTGTTGAACTGGATGTCACACAGTCGGCAATACTTTCCGCTGGTTGGAGCCTGGGTAGAGCCATTCACACCTTTAGCTATACTAGACAACTGTTCCTCTGCTGTAGGAATTGCTGGAGAGACGTTTTCATTTGTAGTTAAGGGATTCTCAGAGATCCAAGAAGGAGACTTGTGCCCATCTTCATGTGGAGGATTCTGGGAAATGTTCTCTTGCTGTGGGTTAGCAGCAGGTCTTTCCTCCTGTTTTAGTCCCCCATTAACTATTACCATGCCTCGGTTTTTCGGCAGTAGTGGCAGAGATTCTTTCTTCTGCACAGCACATCCATTCGAAGGCGCCTGGCCTTTAGGAGATTCACTTTCTGTATTGGTGCTTTGATCTAAATCAGTATTATGAATGACGAGAGAACCAGAAATGTAATCACTTGGCTTTATTCCATAATATGGAGAAAGCTGGTCTGCTCCTTTAGCTTTCTTTATTGCTCCAGGGTAAAGGCATTGTGGAAGAAACAAATGTTTGTTTTCTTCTTTTGTAGCAATAAGCTGGGCTGCTTCACTAAAGACTTTCAGTCCTTGAAGTGTTGCTAAGTGTGTGGAAAATAAGTTTCCATTAGGAGAGGACTGTTTGGAGTTTCCGTTTTTCTCACATTTGATTATGCTTCTCTCATAACTGACATCTGGGCTGTTTCTTTCACTTTCTGGGTTTTGAAACACCTTACTGTCGAGTTGTCCCAGGTCACTACGCTGATGAGCAGTGACAGGACAAAAATTCTGCTTGTGAGCCAGGTAGTTTTCTACCTTGTTAAAACTGATCTTGCATACGGTACACTCATGGTAGTCCAGCAACCTTTTGGGAGAAGTGGACGTCCTCTCTGACGGGGGTAAGCATTTTTTACTGAGATCTATTGGCACATCCATCTCCAAGCAAGACACAGTGGAGTGGGCAGTATCACACTTTGAAACTGGAACACACTTGTTAATAGACAGTGATGTTTCCAGATGCTTTGAGACTATTCCTGGAAAAATATCACATCGTGGGTGGTAACATTCTCCAAGGCCCTCTGTTGACTCTTGAGTAGATGTACAAGGATTGCCAAGATTAGCAACTTCTAGAAATCGCTGTTGAACTAGTGGTGGCCTCTGCTCTTGCTCTGGTAAGCACATCTCATACATCTTCCTTCGCTTCCGAGTTCGCATTGTTCTCTGCATGGCAGGCACTTTGTTGGAAGCGGATCTCTTCAGCGGGGGATCGTGCCGAGTGGCACAGTAATACTGCTTGTGGACCATGTATGTTTCATGTCTGCTGAAAGTAATATTACAAGCTTCACACGTGGTCTTGTTTGGGTCACTCTCCCCCTCTACTAAGGGAGCACTGGGATTCTTCACATCAGAAGGTTTTCCATTCAACTTCTCATCACCATTGCTTGCAGTTGACAACTTCTTCGGCTGTGCAGTAAAGTCTTTTTCATGACTTTTATTGTTTGGCCCAATCAAATCTAAAACATTGGAAGAGTTTAAGCAAGATGTCTGCAGAAGCTGATTTTCTGGATCTGATGTGTGAGGAGCTGGATTCAGGATATTTATAGAGCTTTGACCATTACTGGGACTTACAGCTTCAGGCATTTTTTCTGGAACACTGGAAAAATCTGGTGATTTTGCCATCTGCTGCCATCGGCTGCTGCAGTAATGCTTTTTGTGTACCAAATAGTTGTCCAAATTATTGAATGTTATGTTGCATTCAAAACATGTAGCCCCTTTAGGCATCAAAGGACTGTAAATTACAGGTGGATAATTGCTACTTCCATGCCTCAGCCTTCGATGGACCAGTTCTGACATTTTGGCTAATATCTCTGAAGCCTGAGGAACCACAGTGATGTCTTGGGGAAAAGCAAACTGGGAAAGAAAAGGTCCCATTGGGAAAGAAGGACCAATATTGGGCTGAACTGGTGATGAAGCGAGTCTTGGACTGGATGGTTCAGATTTTATTTTGGTATATGAAAAACTCTGCTTATTTGCTGCAGGCTGGGTTTCTGGCCTCTGATTTGGAAGGAAAAGTGGAGCCTTTTTTTCACATTTATCAAGCTCTGTATCAGAACTTGCATCTTTAGTCTGCATGGTCTTTTGGCTCTGGGGAACATCATTTCTGCTCAACAGGTCTGTTGCTGGCTGTAAACCTTCTTCATTTCCACTTGGAGAGTGTTCAATGTCACTTTCTCTCTGAATTTTGTTGCCAGAGACATGTAACTCTTGGTGCTGCAGTAGCTCCCTCTGAGTTTGGAAGCCAAAATGGCAGTGATTGCATCTAAAGGCAGCTTGAGTAAGATGTGAGAACAGGTGCTGATGAAAGTTAATCACTGAGTCTGCAGTGTAAGTACAAACTGTGCATTTCAGACTAGCACCGGGTGGGAGAAATTCTTCCATTTTCACTCCTACATAAAAGAGAAAAAAAATACAAAATAAAGTGACCATTTCATCCCTCATGAAGAATACTGGGAAATCAACTGCACAGAAGGTACGAATACAGTGAAAATTACTAATTTTCTTGTGATGAGATGGTATTAGTCACCCTGCAAATACTTGAATTTTTTTTTCTCAAACTGCTAGGTTATTCCCAGATTTTGCTCTGCTTTGGAGAGCCCTAGTATTTGCATTCATTCATCAGAGCTGCAGGGAGAGAAAGGGAAAGGGTAAAAATAGACTGGACTTATTCTAAACAAAAAAGTCTCAGAAATTACAGTTACCACTAAAGGGACACATAATGTTCCCCATACACAACCACTAGAAATTTTGAATGCACAGAAAGCACACCAAGGTCAAGAGGTTCAAGGTTATGATGTAGCTTGAGATACAGCCCTTACTGTGCCTGAAAGCCACAGACAAAGCAGAAATAGCATTTTGAGTATTATTGATACTCAGCTCTTTGCTTGCTTGGGTTGGCTGTAGTGTGGGAACAGGTTACAGATCTATCCTCATCAGAAAGGACTGATGAGCTGTGAACCTTGTGAAGGGAGGAGGAGCAGTAAGACATGGCTTCACTGACATTTTATCTTTCACATATAATGGCTGTTGGCAACTACTGCTATATTATGACACCTTTTCCTCATGAAATCACTACCACTTTATCAAGAACAGTACATTCAAAGACATCTTACAATCACCGATTAAACAAAAAACTCCATGTTTCATGGCATTTCGAAATTGAAAATGCTTTAAAAGAGATAAGACCAAATTTCTCTACTGCAACAACACGGATTCTAGTTACCTTTTAGACAATGAAAACTGAAAAAATATTGATGGGGATGATATTCAGAATTTAAAATGAGTATTTGTTCTGCCTACACATACGCCTCAGCCAGGTGAAGTAGGTTTGTGGTGGTTGGACAACTGTAAGAATATTGTAGCTCACTCTGTGGGTGTCACACTGCTGTACCTGGAGGTCCTCCCTTCCTCCCTAGCATCAGCAACCCCCCAAGTTGTGAGTGACAATTGAAATTTGACTTGCTCTCAGAGGCCAGAAGGGAGACAAGGAGACACAAAGACAGCACGTTCGTCAGCACTTGTTTCCCGTCAGGCATTCTTTCCACATGAGGCTTTAGCTCCTCCACTGACATGAGATGGTGCTTCACATGCTTCCCCATCATGTGGGACAGTGACAGCTGTCTCTGTGGGACCTTGCATTTCAGTCAGGGCTCTGCATTCCAGTGGTGTATGTCTGCTACAGCCTCTAGTGGGAAGTAACAGCAGTTGAAGCAACCAAAGGACTTCCAAAGATTACAAGGCAATTGGAAAAGGAATGTTTCATTCCTACTGCAGGAGGGGTTATAACTTGTGATAATCTGTATAGAAAAATAAAGACTGACAGGATAGGAAAGAGAGCAAGAATGATTGAACAGACTGATTTGTGACTAAAAAGAAAGGAAAAGGCCTGAGGTTTAGCCTCTCTTCTAAGAAATACTAAAGATTCTTACTGGAAATTCACCACAATATCAGATCTCTGTCTTTCAAGGAACACAGATGTCTAGATTACACACAGATATGGTCACTCACAGTGTATGGCTAAAAAACCTCCACACCTACAACAATGGTATGTAATAGTTGAGACAAATATTTCATATTCAATTTCAATAATATTTCAGTTTTTTACTCAGTATGGGGAGAAATTAATCTGCAGTCTTCTCAGAGTATCTGGTTCTAATTACCAGGCTGTAAGACACACTGGGCTGCATTCACCTGATCTTTTTGAAGGTGTTGTAGTCTATGGTACAGCTGGTTTACTGAACAGTGAAATATTTGCTAGGCAACAAACAGAAAACGGCAATAGCCTGATAAGATCTTGAAGCACAAAAAGATCTGACCTCTAAAGGAATGGCTAAGGGTTTTCTGTGTTGTCTACATAAAAAAGTTTTCACTCAGCACTCTTCTAGTCCTTTTCTGGGAGGTACCAAACTCCTCCAAGGCAGTATGTTGCCTTTTAGATTTGCAATTGATACCGAAGTATCAGAGGAACATTTTTTGCTTCACCAAATCCACAGAGTAGACTATGCATGCCCCAGGAGTTTTTACACTGGAGCCAAATAATTCTAAATCTAAAACACCTGTTAATGTCCTTTAGACTCCATTCTTTTAATGGGAGGATCAGGAACACCTGTAGAGCCCTTGCTTCTTTCCAGAAGCAGCTCTGTACACCAGACAGCAAACACACTGACACTGCAGTCTTTCTTATTTGTAGGTTTTCTCTGCTACTGAAAACTCCAATGCAAAATGTCCTGCACACTCTTGTGTTTCCAGCCCTCATTCAATTAAAAATTGGCCATCTACACCATTCTGATATGGCGTTTAGGGACATGGTTTAGTGGTGGACTTGATGATCTCAAAGGTCTTTTCCAACCTAGACAAACCTATGATTCTATGTTTTTGTGATTCTAAAATACTACCCCCATTTTATATTTATAAGGAGGGGAAAAATTATTTCTATGAAACAAGAAGTTTTTTAATGAAACAAGTGTCCTGGTAGAAGCAGAGAGCTCTGGACCATAATCCTTAGAGGCTTCTACCTAAGAAGCCTCCTCTAGGGCACCAAGATATTACTTCAGAAGGACATGTGTTCTGGTTGTGTGTATGTTTGGTTGCTGGAATCCTACAGTAATTGATTGTGTCTGGATTCCTGATCACACCTTCACCAGTAAAGAAATGCTGCCTGTATGTGTGTACACACATATTAGGAGAGAGACAACATTCAACTGAGGATTAGCAGATAAGGCAAATGACAATGGTTACCTGGGAGAGGTACTTGGTGTAGAACACAGGTCAGAAACTGTCGACATTTTGGTAGTATCTACATGCAGTGCATATATTTGGAGAGACACTGATCCACTGAATATCTCTAGTGAATAATTCTTCAAAAAGCTAAATCTAGAAGATGATACATGAAAACACGTGATACTTACCACTATGAGAATTTAGGTGCATTTCCAGAGCTCTTGCATTTGAAAAGCTTTTGGTGCACTGGGGAAAGGGGCAGACACTGGATATCTGCTGAGCACTGTCCTCACTCTCCTCTGACAGCTGTGGCCCCTCTCTTTGCCTCCCACTGCAGTAATACATGAGATGGGCCTGCAGGTTCCGCTCGCTTCGGTACCAAATGCCACAGGATTTGCAAGGGAATATGTCCTCTACAAGCAAGCACAAGAGGTGCAGGTTAGCCACAGTTCACTTGGTGCCAACCAATTAACACAGCTAGATTAATTCCACTCCCTTCCCCATTTAAAAAAATGCTTATTTAATAAAACATTGAAAGCAGAGAAATGGTTTTATTAGAATATCACTTGCAGATGAGAGATTACCATTGGAGACAGTTGTTTCTTTCAAAATGTTTTTTTTAAATTGTATAAAGAAATCTGCTAGAAGCTCTTGACACATAATTATTTTTAAAAATTAAATTAAATTAAATGTTTGTTGGGAATATGCAATACTAATTCAAGAACTACGCTATATTTCCAATATATCACTACTCATTAAGTGACATCGTTCAGTTTTTCTTCTGTGTGCACAAGACTTTCCAGCTCTGGGTATTGGAATTTCTGAGTGCTAACTGCAGATCATTCTGAAGAATATGTATTTTCAGTATGCTTATGCATTTGCTACTATAAAACCCTTTAGCTCTGATATCCAGGAGGCAAGACTGGACTACTTTTCCTTAAGATCCTATAATATGGAATGTGATATACTAAGCAGCATGTCTATTTCCTTGGTTCTTATTATTAATTATAGAAATTAAAATTTCTTATGTATTTTTTGTCCTCAGTATTTTTGTTTTCAGTAAATTGTTGGTTTTCCACTTTTCACTACTCACAGAGGATATTTACTAAAAATAAGGCAATTTTTCATTGTCTCTTATCCCAAAGTGTCAGCACCCTTCTGAGGAGAGACCATGCAGAGGTTGCACTGAGTGTTTTCAGCAGCAGAAATGAGGATTTTGATCATGCATTAGAGGGTACCTACTTTACTAATGTGAAAAGTAATAATGCATATGGCATATTTACACAAAGTGGACAGATATTTGCTAATACCCTGTCAAAGGACACCTACACAGTATCTGTTGTGTATACATCTCAGAAAGACAGAAGATCTATTTGGTCTTTCTGAAAGGTGAACCTTCCATCCTATCAGTAAGAACAAGAAGAAATCCCTGCCCTTCTGGGGTACATCTACGCTAGTTAATTAAACTATGACAGGATCCACACTTCAACACTGGAACTTGTTTATATTGCTAAACCATGAGAACAGTCCCTTCTATACCTTGGCTTAAGTCAATGAACACTGTTCCCATTCATGCAGAGATTTCAGGATTTATCATATTCACAGAACCTGCATCTGGTCTGGACACCTCTCAGCTGTTTTTGAGACTAAGAGAGGATAAAATTACAAGTGGCTCCAGACTATGACAGCTGACCTCAGCATCAGGCTATTGCAGTCAACATCAAAAACATTGTGATCAACATCAAAACTCCCCTGACTTCAGAATGCAAAGAGCTGCTGGAGACTGTAATTAACTTAGTTTTGAAGAATGGCTCGCTGCTCTGAAAACGTGGCATGTGTAGCTGATGATGTAATTCATTATCATTCATGACAATTTATGTTTAATTTCAAATATTGATGTGTATAGGACAACTGCTCTGTTTCAATTCCTTTGGGTGAACAAAGTTGAAGACTCCAAGCCATTGACATGGATGAGTCTTTCATATGCTAAATATTTACAAATGCAGCCAAAATTTACATTGCTTAGTTTGCTCCTCAGATTGCAATGCTAATGCTTGTCTATTTTTCTGCTCATGAATTTGCAAAAAATATTTATACCACTACCAATTTATGTATTTCCTTTTGCCACTGAATAATTGTGCATGGATTTCAGACACAAACATTTAATGAAGCAGTTAGTATTCCAACATACACTACTATTAAAACATTATAAATACAGCTTGCATAATTTGAAATGTCCACCTGGCTTTAAAGGTGACATTTCAACATTTGGTTTTGGTCTCAAATGGTTTAAAAATGTTAAACTGTTGAGGTTTCCACAGAAAAGAAAGTCCAAAAGTACTAATAGGAAATTCTGATATGAGCAACATGTCCTATTTGAATTCATTTGACTGCGTTTCATCACAAAATTGAACTTTCTGATTATCTTAATGAATTTGACTTCCAGCCATCTTTATTTCCTATGGGTTAGATGGCCTGGACAGCCTGTAGCTGCAGTTATGCACAGTGAATATGTGACTCCCATTACATGCCAAGCAGAGGAAATGCATTTGAGGAATTTTACATGGTTAGGGGATGGAATTTCAGGGAGAACAATACATAGGGATGGGATCTGAAACTATTACTACTTTAAAGTGATGCAAAACAGA
Organism: Muscicapa striata striata; assembly: GCA_030060385.1. Classification (NCBI taxonomy): domain Eukaryota; kingdom Metazoa; phylum Chordata; class Aves; order Passeriformes; family Muscicapidae; genus Muscicapa; species Muscicapa striata. The sequence goes on from JAREIS010000090.1 coordinate 3,913,640, forward strand.
TAAAGGCTACTTGGAGCTAATGTTTTAATTACTTAAAACCAAAATACTGAAATTTATTTAAATGGATACTTTCATATAATGAAACATTCAGTCTCAAGCTAAATGAGCTAAAGGTGATATTGTAATTTTGTTTTTCCAACTAGGAAATGTTTGGAAACATAAAAAATCCCACAAACAACCTACAAAAGCAACTTTTTTTTTTTTCAGATATCTAGAAAAAGAATGCTTCTTCATTACAAATCTAGAGGTTCATTCAACTTATTGTTCGACTTCTAGTTCAAGACTTTAATGAAGAAACTGAATTTTTCCAACTCAACAATTAAATGTGACCAGAGGCAGAGTCAGGACTGATATGGAAAGTTCGGGCAGTAAGACTTGGTATTTTAGCACCTCTCTGGAGTCAAGGACACAGAAGTTATTCTGAGTTGCTGCTAAACCTGTATGGCAAAAGCTGATGCACCATAAACTTAAAGACTTCTCTTAGCAATGTTCAGTGTGACTTTCCAGGGCTCCGCAAAAGTCAGGGCTGACAGAAAAGATGTTTGCAGAAATGTGATGTTGTGCTCACAATAAATAGGTAGATAACAAAATTCTTTACCAGAGAATAAGCAATTAAAAAGAATAAAGGAACTGAAAGAAAAATGTGGAATGAAATGTGTTACCAGGGTTATTTTAACTAGTCCTCTGTGAAGAGCTTGAAGATGTTGTGACTGTTCAAGACTCAGTGCTATTAAGTGTGAGTCTGAGCGGCAGATCATGTGCTTGCATGTGCATGTGCACCCGAATTACTGTGTTCAGTAGATCATTATAAGTAATTATAATACTTAGAAACCATAGAAAGCTCGATGAAGTGCTCCAGCATGGGGTCTAAATGGACAGACTTGCAAAGTGCTGGGAGTTAAGAACGGTGAGGATCATGGTAATGGCCAGTATACTTGAAAAGTATATTAGAAAGGAGGATGAGGAACTAGGGCTGTATAAAGGTAAACAGCAATAATATGCAAAAGTTAAAGATATAAAATTTAATTTGAGCTGAATTGTTCCAGTTCAGGAACACTTCTGTCCCTCCTCTCTAAGGATAGCATTTGAATGCAGGCTGCATTTTGTCCATCATAGAGCCCACTGATGACCAGAAGATGTAAAAACATTCTTGGTTAATCACATTGAGTGGAGATGCTACGATAAATCAGGGCTGCTATAAGGCATGATTTCCACTGCATTTTGAAACAGTCACTGAAAGGATGTCTTCCTTTTCTTTTTCTGGGTATCATGAATTATTACCAGAAACTGCAGTGGTAAGCAACAAGCTAGAGCAGCAGAGGCTGGACTTTGAGTTAGCCGACCTATCTCATCTACTTTTTAAATAGTTTCTAATCCTATTGCCTCTGGGAACAGATCACAGAACCTCCACACGAGGGCAGGTCAGGTACTCTGGGTGAGGCTCTCGCCAGACTCCTCTTCCTGCTCTTTTTATCTCTGAGATGATGGGGGAGCAAAAGCAGGCTTTGAGCTGTGGTGTGGCCATAAATTCACCATTGCTGCATTAGCTCTTCACATGTGCCTTTAAGTACTGCTGTTTTAAAAATCCGCCAGAGAATAGAATTCCTCACTTACTGTTCACAATAGCTGTAGGCAAAATAGATGCCATTGCAGCTTGCTGCGGGAGCAGCTGTATGGAGTCCAGCAGGCGGGCGGGGTACATGCCTTCTGTGAGAGTCATCTGACTGGCAGCTTGCAGCCTTGAGTCAAAATCCACAACAAAGGCAACCAGCTCTTCACCCTCTGAGATGGCCTTGGTCGTGGTACACCAAAGCTGCCCTCCTGTAGGAAACATAAAACCAGAAAGGTTTAATTGACAATATCAAATTCCAGAACTTAAAACATAAGTGACATCAGTGCTATCTTCATACTTTTTTTTTTTTTTTTTTTTTTAATTTCAGTGGCTTATTTAAGGTTAAGAGGCATAGTTCTTACCTTCCCTGTCTTCCTTCTACCAACATAGGAGCTTTCATGCATAAGAAAACAATGTGGGGATAGTTTTCCTAACTATTTGCAGCATGAATAATCATTTTAATTTTTCACTTTGTCGCCTAAAAAGACAGCATTAAGAAAAATCAAGATATAGATGAAAATAACTTATGCAGTACTTTTCTCTTTATTATTTTCACCAAAGTGCCACTAAATTTTTTTCTTAACTCCAAGTTTGTTTTATTTTGAATAGAAAATCACAGCTCAATAAACCAAACAGCTGCAAGTCAGAAATCAGATTTCCTCTTAAGGGCGTTCTTCCCCTCCCTTATGTTTGTCACCCTCTTTCTCTAAAAAATCTTCCCTTATGTAATATTCTTCGTAACATGTCTGCTTTATCTCTGCTTACACTGACTGAACTTCCTGAAAAGAAGATATGCCAAAGATCTGTTTCATAAAGGCTTATTCAAATAAAGGTTTGTTTAAAAGGGGGGGGAAGGGGGGGGGAAGTGGAAGAACTTTCATCAAACAGTAAGATACACTATAGCTCTGTGCTGCAAATGTCACGTGTAGTGCATTAAAAAGAAAATTAACTATGCGAGTACATCTACTAATGTATTTGAATGCGATAGTGAATGCTCATTTATTTAACATGTTTAGACAGGCAAAGCACTTATATTGTGTTATCTACACTCTCAGGCCTAGATACATATCCAATACAGTTATGCCTGAAATAATGTTGCATACTTTATATGTTATAAAGCTTTTTTTTTTTTTCTTTTCTCAGGTTTTGTATATATAGAGAAAGCTATACGTTGCATTCATTAGGCAAGCAAAAACTGTACTCGTTTTGATAAGTAATATTGCTGTGTTTATCTTTCGGCATAACTGCCTTTTCAACTGCACTTCATTTTTTTCCCTTCAACGAGATTATAGTTTTAAAACAACTTGTTGCAAAAATCTGGTAGAGGAGATAACAACAGTGTATGATACGCCACAGCTAAATGGAAGAATTAGGACATTGTTTTAGAGAAATCTTGGACAATTAATTAAACCAGTCTATTAGCTTTCAAAGATGAGCAAACAAAACAGCATCAGTGACAGTGTATTTCAGTGGCAAAATACGCTAAGCTTCCAGACCTCAAAGTGGTGTAGAAGTTTCAAAGCAGGAAATTGTCTTTGTATTCACCCTTCCCTTCGGTAATACAGCAGTTGAAGGTGCTAAAAAGTTTACAAACAATTTACTGAGAGGGAACCAAAGCATACCAAGGTTTACTTTGCTCTAGAGAATAAGAAGATGAAAAGTGAAAAGAGTACCAAAAGATTTCTACAAATGCAGAATCCTAATACCTGAACAGGAATTCAAAAATTTGAAGAGCACAATCTGACACATTGTCTGAGATAATTAGTAAATATACAGAAGACTTCAGAGCTAAACTGGGATAAAACCTCTTGCAGAGAGAAATAGGCTAAATTCCTAAAGTGTACTTAATCTAGTCTTGTACATGAAAATACATGGAACACACACTGCAACTTGAGAACCTGAAATTGGGTACTTTTGCAGCAAACATCATACAATTAATTTCTATTATTAACATGCACTTCTATCTTATTTATATACAGAACATATACCTACATGTTTTAGTATATTTTAATACAGAATAAGAGCTCTTTCTAGACTTTATTATTCACTGGATCTCTTAATAAAAATGAGTCACCACAGAATATCCGAGACTTTCTCTATCCCAGCAAACATCTTGATATGCTGTGTGTACCCTTGGCGGGGGGGAAAGAGTGATTACTGGGTCTCCAGCTGCAATCAGTCTGGATCAGCTAAAAGGCTGAGTCAGGCTCCTGGTGCTGCAGCTCCTCAGGGCGTTGACTCATGTCCAGCAGCAGATTAAACTGGGACAGCTGAAGGGAGCAGTGACCCCGGCTGCCTGCTCCACCCAGCTCCTGCAAACTGTCACACCTACGGCAGGCACAGCCTGGTGGGATGTGTGACAGCTTCGGAAGCACAACAGTTTTTAGTTTGGTTTAATAGAGAAAATCAGAACTAGGCAAGTTAAATCCATTCCTGCATATGAATGCAAACCTTCAGCTCAGCAGGATTCAGATCCAAGAAGGACATTCTTATTTTGTTCTCTCTTATCCTAATCTATAGAAAATGAGGCATTTAAGTAATCATAACATGATTTCATCAGAACATGACATTAAGTTAAATGCACAGATAAGCTTCCAAAAGATGCATTCTGGAGCATCTACTGGATGCAGCTACTGGAAATGCTGCTGAGCACCTTTGCAGCAACAGTCACATGGACAGGACATGGTGCAGTCCCCACTTGTCCCCTTCTATGCTTGCCTGCACAAAGTAAGGCAAGGGCTGCTGTTTTAAAAGATGCAAACGACTTTCTTCCCCAAATGCAGTGAATACAAACGTGCCGACCTTCATGCACAGCAGGAAGACTGTGGAAGAGAAGTCTTCTTGAGCCTTCTACTGCACAGTCAAGCTAAGAGCACAAGTTAGTCAAGAGTGACAGAAAAAGTACTGTCAAGTGCAGAGAACCTCACAGAGGCTTCCAAATTTAATAGGAAGTTCCAGTGGTGACTATCATATGAATTACTATGCTGTCTAGATACCTCTGGCAGGGATAAGAACTTCCTTACAGGTGGCAGCTAAAAATCTTCCCCAAACATTTCTACAGGCTAAGACACAACTGACATATATACAGCAGTCTCTCAGGAGCACAACAGCTTTTCATTAAGCATAGAGCAGTGTTAACAAGAGGTTTTCAAAGGGATAATACGGAAGCCATAGAAAAGTATCAGTGGTGGTTAGAAGGAAATAGAAAGATGTTTGTATGAAATACTTGCAAAGAAATGTGAAGGACTATTATTTATATGAGATGAGGTTCTGATTAAGCTGCCTAGATTTTTTTTTAACCAACTGTTCCTCTTGTCAGACATAGCTTAGAGGAGTGAAATTGTTTTACAAAGCTTCACCAGGCCAGGTTTCTAGTCCTAAGGTGACACAGGTATCAGAGGAAGAGAAAAGATGAACAGATGTTTTAACAGGGATGAGTGACTCACAGTGCCTCTGAAATAGTCATGGTTATATAATTTGGTCAGAAAACAGTGGGTAGACTGGTGATTTTGGGACTCTTCTTGTCCATAATGAATACATTGGCCACCCATTCTGCCAGTCTCTGCAGAGAGAAGACTCTTAGACACAAGAAGTATGACACTGATTATGTAGATTACAATAATTATATTTATTGTTCACACAGTATATCTAAGTATTGTCAATGCAGTATGTAGCACAAGCAAGTCTAAAGGATCATAATATAAACAGGTTCAGCTAGAAACATACAGGCTTACAGCCTTTGTCCTTACCAAATGCAAAGCAAAAAAGCACCCTTTGCTACTATAGGATTTAATGTATACTTTATCCGTATGTGTCCAGATCTTACTGCTTTTACTCACCCATTCTAAACGGAGTGCTCCCTATCTTCGGGCTGGACGTACCTTTGCAGGCATTCCTGCTGGGGACAGGGGAAGGAAGCCATACGGAGCTGCCTGCAACCTTGGGAGACCAGTTTGCCCAGGTGGCCCAGTCTCCAGCAGCATTTTATACTCTTTTTCAGGCCGATGTGTACTAAAGTCAATCCTCACCATCGCAGCTCCCCCACCTCTGGAATGCATTCATTATGCGAGCGGTCCAAACAGTTCCTCCTGCAGTTCCCACCCGGTGTTCTTATCTCAGGGCAATTCCCACCTGGTGCTGTTATCTTTGGACAAATCATATTGCCCATCAGAGACAATGGCAAGGAAAAGCGTGCGTGCCTCGTGCAGAGGATGCACGGGAAGTTTCGTGCATCCTCTGACTATATTTCCTCACCGTCACAACTACTTACACTGAAAGGGGTCTTATGGGTTTTACCGTGTTAAAGTAGTAATAAAAGTCTTTACTCTTGTGCCAGTGCAGAAAGGAGGGTTTTAGATCAGCAGAAGGCTTTGTAACATTGGAAACCTCTTTTCTCAAAAAGGGTAATTATGATTCTGTGAAATTGAAAATAAGCTTCTTGAGCATGTAATGCATTGCTTTATATCTGTGGTTAAATCAAATAAATTTATGTGATATATAACACACACATGTCAAGCAGAAGAAAACAATAAAAATGTCTATAAATACCGTGTATTTATTTGAACTCTTTTTCTTGTTCAGAATTCAAGGAATTAAAAGTGCTCATTTGTTTAATCATCAAAAGACAGGAAAGCTAAAGAATACCATGTTGTGCAAACTAGAGAAAAAAATTACACTCCAGTTGCATTGGCATGAGTTCTTTACCAAAAGATATCAGACACTGAAGCAGTTATCTGACACCTTCAGAACGTCCACCAAAAAGGAAGGTTATTTCAGGATTCTCTTCTTCATCTGCATCTTTCACTGCAAATATATCTGCTGCTTGGGAAAAAAACCCACCAACACCCTTAAATAAAAACAACAACAACAAAAAAATCCAAACAAAAAAAACCCTTTCAAATGAAAAATGAAAGAGTAAGGTCCTGATGTCCCTGAAAAACTGTGGACTTACTGTTCTTTGTAATGTTTATGATCAAGATTCTTGTGCAAACAGATCTGGTTCCTAACAGGAAGCTTATAAATCATACTCATAATTGCTGTCAAAACTGCAGTGGAGTGTACTGCAAGTTTCGATAATAAAGAATAGAGTCACAGTTCAAACTTGATTACATTTTGGAAATTCATGGTGCTCTTACAAGAATCAGTGGTCTTAAATATCTTCTTCTCCTGCCAAATTTTTCACTTGCACTTTTTATTATTTATGAAATCAGTGTCTGCACAATGTCATGCAGACCTCTGCTGATAAACTCTAATTAAGATTAAGACAAGCCTTTTGGAAAGGATCCCATCATTAGCAAACATGATAAACACAAAAATACTCCCTACTTGTCAACCAGGAGCAATTCAGTAACCTAACAGTATTATCTGTTGCTAGGCTACAGGACTGACAAAGCTTCAATTATATTGTATGGCCATACCTATAGAAAACTGTATAGGAAAATATATCTAATATAAAAGCATTTTACTTCATCCATGCTATTTGTAATTCACGGCTTCCCTCAATGGCAAAAAAACAGGTTAATAATTACATAGCATGCTGAAAAAAAATCTTAGCAATGTGTCATGTTTGCACATTTTTTTCTAATTTATCTCTATGACTGATAGACATTTGCTTTGTAAAAATAATAAAATGCAAGCAATGGGATGCTGTAAACCAGAAGCGTAACTACATCTGGCCTCATCAAGATATGGAATCACACTTAGTATAAAAAATATATAGTAAATTGAACCAATTAAATCATACTTAGATGTAGTAATACACTATCTTCAGTATTCAAAATAAGGAGTAATACGGTGATAGATATGTATGCTAATTCAAAACTTTATTTTAGGTAGGATGGACATCTAAAATAGAAAATAATTTTTTTTTTTTTAACAGACTTCCTTTTTTTCTTCTATATTTGATTTTTTTTTTTAACAAAGGGTTGTCTACTATCCTTGATTCATATCCTGTTTGAAACAAGGAATTTGCTCTAAAAATTTAACTAAATGGCTCTTCTCTCATTTTGATCCTCAGAACCCTAGAACCCTATAGGACTTTCAGGAAAAACACAGAATCCTACACAGTAAACCTTGTGATGGTGGGCTGTTGCTTTTTTGGGATTCCCCCCCACCCCACCCCGCCCACTTACGTTTTGCAAGCCTTAAGGAATTATAATTTAGAATCTATGGATACAGTCTGAAAAGAGATTATATATAAGGTCAGACTCACCTAACTCCACCAGGAAAAAGAGCTTCAAAATGGATGAAACCATTAAGCCTCTTGATTTATATTGCTGCTTTTAGGAAAAGTACCTTAAGAGAGCAAGTAGCTCAAACCAGCATTTCCACTGAGTACAGGTGTTTCACGGATTGAGAAGCATAATGACATACAAAGACATATTCAAAAGCAAATTCCAGCTTCCCAGTCTTTAGTATCAGTTGATTTTCCTTGCTAAACTATCTGTCTTGTTTTTTTGACCCAGAAATGCCACACACCTTTCACAGAAGTTTGGGAAATCAATAGCAATTTCTATTAAAAGCAGCTTTCAGGGCCAGTTAATTCCAAAGTATTACTTTTGTGTAGTAAAATTTGAGCTCAGTGGACTTGATTGCGTTGCTGCAACAACATAATAGCCCATTTCCTGTACACACATCTTTTTGCAAGAAGGGTCAAAAGACTATCAGAATTTATTTAAACAACAGACTGTTGCTCTTAGCAACTTCCAGGCACCATCAACTGAATTAAACCTTCCTCTCCCAATGAAATATTCCAACTTGCAAAAAATTGTGCTTTTTAGTAATGGTAATGCTGGTTGGAGTTAATTTATTTTCTTCCCTCTTTTGTTCCACAGGTTAAGCATTTAGGGAAAATTTGCACAACACAATAGGATGTGATCTTCATATTTGGGTTCCTTCTACTTCTCACCCATGCGGTTGTGACGACTCAGCATATTGAATGCCATTTCAGTACAGCACAAGTTACTGGGCAGATCTCTAATTTTTGACATGAACAAAGTACATATATCTATATGTGGACACATTGTTTAATAAAAAAATTATAATTCATTCAAATCCAATACTGTTGAAATTTTTGACAGTAGAGTGGTACAAGGAACAGAACTTATAAATTATGTGTGCCCCTTCTTTGAAAAATGCTTTGGAGGTTTCTTTGTGCATTGGCAAATACAGTAGGAATATGAGTTATTGTGTGAATCCTCCTGCACAGCACCTGATAAAAGAATAAAGAGCTGTGACATATTCTTAAAACAATAGAGGAATTAAAGAGAAACAATGGGCCAGCTGCTTCATTAATACAATCAAAAGACAGCCCAGCACAGAGGAGTCCAGATAATTAAGCACTACTCTTTTAGACCTCTTTTCTGTAACAAAATTGCTAAAAAATTATTAACTACTTCATAGTTGTTAGATAGATCTATGTACTTGTTTATTTGGGTTGATTAATGCCTTTTCAGTATTCTACAACATGCCAACTCATGGTTCATACAAGTTTTTGAATAAAATAATGTAGGAATATGTGATATGGATCTGTGGTATATACAGCAATAAATCAAAGGCATTTTGTGAACAGTCTTTCCAGTTGCTAAATAATTCTTAGCGTTTTTCACATGCGTACACAAAATATGTACTTTGCACAGCATTTTTGCTATTAATGCACTTTAATGTTGGGGTTCCAGCCATTTCTCTGTGAAGTGTCTCAAAAATCACCCCTGGAAATTCAGACTACTCAAACTCTCACGAAAAATAGCTTTAGTCCAACATTAATGAGATGATTTCCTATCTTCTCCTATAATTTTTTCTTGTTTACTGATCAAAGGAGATTGCCAAAAGATATTTGACTTTTAATTTTAACTACCCACTGCATATTATAAGCCTGCAAAAACCAGAAAATTTACTATCCTGTATAAAATTAGACCAATATAGGGGACAAACCAGTTCTGTTGCCACTTTTACCATTACCTTTGTGTTCAGTATGGAATATGGAGCCTTCTTAATTTTTAGCTCACTGAACAAAAGACAAAATGAAGAAACTGCAGTGATATTTTCCAGAAGCAATACAAACGAAAAATATTCAGCTTAATGGCTCTAGCCAAATTAAACCCCTGTATTTAGAGATATAAGCTCTCTGACCAGAAACAGGGAAGAAAATACTCCTTAGGAATATAGCTCTTGCTCCTTCATGTGAGTCAACCTGGGCTTTGGGTCTGACTTCAGCTTAGTCATATGCTGACAGCTGACAATGTATTCATCTGAATAGATGATTTTATGGTTAAAACTGTCAGGCATTATATAGCTGATAAAAAGGAAGAGAAAAATATGAAAGGAATTCGTCAGTCCTAGGGGAGAGAACTCCTAAACCTGGCATCTCGGTGTGATTGTCAGAGGTCGGTCTTTCCCTTGCTGCAGTACAACTATCACTAACATCACCTCTCATGGCAGCAACTCTCAAATTCACACTGCAAAAACCTTCCTTAGCTGAGCCCCAAATAAAGCACAGTGTTTCTGAAGAGTAAGGAGTGCAAGGAACAGATTTAGACCTCTTGTTTTTAACACTCTTCTATGCCTGCATTTTGTTAGTTTGAGGATTTTAATGTTTCCTCCAATTAAATGTCCGCACGTAACACTCAACAGAGTTCTAATAGGTAAAGAGGCAAAATAGATTAGTGCTCCGAAAATATTCACAGGAAAATAATGTGGTAATTTTATTTGCCATTTTCCCCCCTGATAGAGCTGTCACAGCTTATTTACCACAGGGGGAGACAGTTAAACCCATATCCTTAGAAGTTCTATGCATTTAAGAGGCTTATATATCTCTTCTGGGACCCTCGTTCAAATCCTGGGCTAATCAGAATGAATACATATCTTTCTATTAGATGGCTCTAAAAAGTCTTAGGTGATATCAGCTCCTGGTGGACGACAGTCCACAGCGTAAAACTATTAAATGTTTGGCACAAATGGCAATACTTACGAAATAAAGCTGAAAACTGTAATACCCTCCCACATCACATGAAGTTAAGTCTGCTGCTCAGAGGTTGAAATTAAAGCCTGCCACAAATGCTAAACCTGTTCTATTTCCTTAATTCAGCATAAACTCAAACAAGGAAGTCAAAGGAGTTCTTTCCCAAGTTTAGCGATTTCTTCCGTTTTTTCCCCTCCTATTTTATTGTAAATTCTTCTGTTCTGAATTGAGTGCTACACCTTTTTTACATTTGAATTAGGTCTCACATGAGTGTTCTTTTAGAATTTACTAAGCCTTCAGGAAGAAAATGATAAAGAGCTTGAAAAAACTTGATAAACCCTTACTGACATTGCCCACGTAGCACTCCCACCACCACCGCAAAAGAGCTGGAACTTACAGTCAGAGCACACTCATCTCCCTTTTTACTTTTTAGAGGACCACTGAATGGACACTCTCCACAAAGCTTCCCAGGAGACATTCCCAGGTGACGCCCACTGCTCCCCCCAGCTTTTGTGGATAGACCAGGTTTCAGAGAGAGAGAGAATATGCACCACTGAAACCAACTACTCTGAAGCAGGGCTTTGGATGCACACATTCCTACAATCCCTGCTTCCATAACAGCACAGCTGTAAGGCGACCTTTTTGCAGCCTTACAAACACAATCATGCCTGTGGATTGTCTTTTCAGAGTTATTTTGTGAGGCTGGAGTGTATGAAAAAAGGAGGTGATTAAATGAGACAATAGATATGCTTTAATGGCACCTCTTTCTTACAGGAAAAGCAGAGTACACTGCATCTTATCAATGGATTTTCTACTGTTTTGCACCTGCTGCTATAGAGCTCATTTCTTGCCCCTGGGCAAATGCAGAGAGAATGGCAAAGGCACCTGAGCGGAAGGAAGGATTATATAAAAGGAGCTAGCTGTAGTGATAGGTTGTATTTGTAAAGAAAAGCAACAGAATAAATACAAGGAAAAATAGGGAAGTTTTAGACTGGTAAAAGTAAGAAACATTGGTTATGAGACCTGACTACTTATTCAATATAGGGGCCATGCTCCACAAAAGGCTTACGGCTTTGTGAGAAACAAACCCCAGCTTTTATAATGAACAGAAGCTGGAGCATTTAGTTATGTACACTGTAACCCAGAGAAAACAGTTGCTATTATCGTGAGTTATCTTGGACCTTTACTCATGTTAACGTTCAGCTCACAGGTTGAAGTTCAGGAACTAGTTCACCTCAGCTATAACAACCATGGAAGAAAATTGGCACTTCCTGATTCCAAAAAACTTAAACCATTAGAATGTTTTATTCTGGCTGCTGTGGAAACAAGACTGTGACAAATCAGTGTCTCTCTAACTAAACAAAAAACTAAGTAGATTTACATGTTTAGTATGTTCTAAAATGCAAACACCACAGAAGCCATAATAAGCATCTAACACAGTCTTCTCAATTTAAAAGGTACCTCATTAAAAAAACCAACCACCACGAACGAACAAAACCCCATAGCAATACCCCAGATTTTAAATCACAGGTATTACAGTTCTGCCTTTTAAAGTAGAAGCTAGATGTAAATTGACTGAAAATTCTCAGTGATCAAAAGCATTTCCACCTTCCAAGCTATATATACATAGTGTCTAAGGTAAACAAGCATTGTAAGCCACCACCAGTCTCCCAGTTAGTTCATCTAGTAAGAGACTGTTAACAGCAGAAAGCAAAGGCTGAACTACTTCTGGTCACAATGGAATTAAAAAAAAAAAAAAAAAAATTATATATATATACATACATGAATGAGCAAATTGTTAAAATTTTGGCTGTACACACTAACACATATTAACAATTGAGAAGGATTCTGCACTTGATGACTTCTTCCAAAACTGGCTTAATAAAAAATGCCAGTTTACTGAGCATCATACAGGTGCATAGGAGCTACCATTGTGCCTGCTTGGTCAGCATGATTTCTAAATGGCCAGGAAAAAAGTGACTGTATACCCAAAGGCAAGCTGTCAAAATTCAGTTTGCAGCTGATAAACTGATTACAAAGCTGCTTAAGACTTTGCTTGTAAACAAAAGCATTTATCAACTAATAATTTGCAATAAACTGATGTAACTCCCAGCTGAGCCCCAAACTGTAATTGTCTTTACCATCTGCCTATTAAAATACCATTCTTCATCACCAAGCAGGAGCAGAAGGGAGAGAATCTCCAACAACTACATAACTTGCATGCTTATAAATAATCTGTGAGAATTTCACACATTCATTATGATTGCCAGGTTTTGTATACTTCATTTTCTCTTTTTGAGAGGCAAAGAGGTGCAGTAAAGTGGCAGAAAAGAAATTAATAAATACTGCCTGGTGCAAGAAAAAATTATGTAAATTCATCAAACTCTGCAGTTTCCTAATTTTTTTCTCTTTTTGCTACTCCATAGGAATATCATGATGGAAGCCCCCTCAAGCACAACTTTACAGATTAAACTCTCAATTTCTTTTCAACTTGTCAGTTTTCATTACCTTTCTTTCTTATGTATTCAGTTCTTACAGCTGCTTCAATGGGAAGCCAGTTAAAGCATACTGGCTCCCTAGGGGGAGTCTGCCAGGGTCTGAGGCATTCTGCAGGCTCCCTGGACTTCTACAGGTCACCCTTAAGAGCATTTTGCCTATCTTGTTGAGAGGATGTCTGAAAATTAAGTGAATCTACATGCTTTTATTTTCTAACTACTGACAGCCTTAGTCCTGAGAAAGGAGGTAGTGCTCAGACAAAGTTCAAAATTAACAAATACAGATGCTCTAAAGCCAATACATCCCAAGGGAAGAATCACTTTGTTAAGTGTCTAAAATATTCAAGTATGGGGGGAGAAAACAACTGATACCGTGCAGAGAACGGCAGGCCCTCAAGATGTGTCTGCATGAAAAATTGAATTTAACAGAGAATCACACTATGATTTAGTGCAATGCACTTGACCAAATATTTCTGCAATCTGCACTCTCAGCCACCCACTGGTCTGAATGCAAGGCTGTGACCAGAGACTGATGATCAGCTTACCTCTTCAGAAATAACTGTGCAAAATGCACAGATGTTTTAAATGCAACTTGATTTCTCATTGACTTTCCAGATTCAGACAAGAAAGACCTATGTAGCTGAAGTGAGGCTTTTTATGTGTATGGAAAACATGTCATCACTGGGTGGAAGTTGGGCATCTAAAAGCAAAAGAGGAAGGTTTCTCCTGCTAATTGCATTGAAATACAAGAAATTAAAGGACAGTCCTGTCACCCATGCTTACAGAAGCAGTTTCATTTCCCTCACTGATAATCTTTGCCTATCTTATAGTGCCTTTGTCTGACCCTGTGTTCCCACTAGTGTTCCCTTCATCACCCCACTCCCCAGAACTGCAAAAATAAATCAAAACACCTTTGGGTTTGATTTGGACCTATGGACTTTGTTGTTGAGATACATTCCACTCAGGGCAATTATGCTGGTAAACGAAGTTAATTTTATATGTACATAAATACATGTACTCGTGACTATTCTGGCTGAACCAGGACTTCGTACCACATTACTTGGGACAGAACCCAAATGGAGTGAAACAGAGGGAAAAGCGAAAAACAGTGTGTGTATGAAATTTGTTTTTTAAATTTGAAAAGAAAATTTTTTTGCTAATCGCTAAAACATAGTGATGAGAACCACCTTTCAGACCTCTGTAGTTCAAACTCATCTAATAAATTATTTAATTATAGAATGGCTTGGGTTGGAAGGGACTCCCTCCATAGATCAAAATACTCAGAGTCCCATCCAGCCTAGCCTTGAGTGTTTCCAGGGACAGGGCATCCACAATGTCTCCGGGCAGCCTGTGCGAATGCCTCACCCCCCTGACAGTGAAGAATTACAAACATTCACTTGGTCTGCTGAGATCCTCACCACGATAATGCTGAGCTAAACTTAAAAGTTAAGGAGTCACAGTTTTAAAAAGATTGTGTGACACTTAATTTTTTTTTAAATGGTACGGGGGGACAAGAGAAAATATTGGAAAACACTCAGCTGGAGTAAAAATTCTCTTTTGGTTACCATGCAAAGAGACAAAGTTAGAGAATTTCCCGGCGAGCTCCTGCCGGCAGTACCAGCCGCGCTTCCCGCCGCGGCCCGCAGGTGTCGCTGTGGGGCCGCGCGGGCGCGCCGTCGTTATTTATTAAATTTATTTAATTTATTTAATTTTCCACAAGGCTGCCCATGGCCCCGCGCACCGATAACACCGCGAGCGCTGATGGAACCCCGCGCTCCCGACACCCGCGCCGGCCTCCTCTTGCCACGACAGAAAGCGGGGCTGCCGCTCCCGGGGCGGAGATGTGTCCCCTCACGGGTGAGGGGGGGGCGCACCGATGGCACCGCGGGTGATATTTCTGAGTAAACTGCTGGATTGACGCGCAAAGCGAACAATATCGATTACAATGCTGTCGGCTCACTTAAGGAGCTGCTTAGGGACTACTTCCCTTCTCCTGGGCAGCGTTCCCTCGCTGCTCCGGAAACAGCCCCAGCGGGGCACGGCCCTGCGGGCGCTCCCCGCGGCTGGGCCCTTGTGCCCCTCCACTGCCACCAAAACTTTGGGGACAAGGAGCCCAGGCTGTGATGGGTCATCCGCACGAAGGCGGCTCTGGCACGGCCGCGGCTGGGCGGGCTGTGGTGCATGCCGAAGCCCTCAGGTTTTGAGCACGCCGAAGCTGTGACCGGCAGCACTGGGCCGTGTCACCCCCTCCCCTGGCCTGGCACCCCAGATCCGCAGCCAGGTGGCAAAGGCAGCACAGGGTGATGTCTCTCTGCCCCTGCCTATAAGATGTCCATGGAAATCACCTGTGCTTGCCTACAACCACACAGGTGCTTATTTCTACCTAAGTCATTCCCCTGCAAAACTGGAGAGTGAAAAGATGCAGCCAGGGCTGGAAACTATCCAGCATCAGCCACTTCATAATATTTCTGTTGCTGAGCAAAAACAGCATTCCAGGGTGCGTGACTCCCATGGAAACACGTGGGAATCCTGATGTTAGAAGTTTGTGGAAACCTTTGAACACTTATCTCTGTCTCATGAGAGTAATGAAGAAATTTGATGTCAAGCATGCAGTGATCCCTGAAGAACTATCTGGCTTTTGGAGCAGAAGGGATTACACACCGAGGTGAAATTCTGCTAGCCCCGTAGTGCTGGCATGAACCCCTGTGTCCTGGCTGGCCCCTTAGAACTGCACAAAATCTTAAGAGGAATGGTATGAGGCTACTCTAAGTAAAGAGGTCACAGAGATTAAAGAAAAGTTCTATTAAATGTTTGGGATGCTCTCGGGAATAGAATTTTTTACGAAGCAGAATGAAAGAACTGGCAGCAATTACCTATCAAGCCTCCCCGTCTGCTTGGAAATCTACCCTGCTGATAAGGCTGTTCTCATGGCCACCCCCTCCCCACTCCCCCGATGAACCCATCGCTGCACTTCTCTGGCCCATCCTATTGGACACTAAATGTTATCTACTACCTCTCTTCCTTTTTAACCAGGACAAAGTATAATGAACAACTTGGAATCTCTCTGGGGTATGGGAACGGAATGCAATCTGGCACCATGGAAAAATGTAGTTCATCATTGCCTAACCTACGTATGACTGAGACCCAAGCACAGTCTCTTGAACGCTAGCCAGTTTACAAGCAGTGAACCTCACAATATCCACAACCTGCTGGAGATGTTTCACTGTCTCATATCTTATTGTTTTGCTAAAGTTAGCACTCACATGAACGGCCATCTGCATCTACAACTCAGAATCACTAAAATGCTCCATTACTCTCTCCCTTAATATGTTTCTTCTTGGTTCTGAGCAGATGATCCTATACTATCCTATCTCAAAAAATGTGTCCTCATACTTCTTTATTAAGACACCGGAAAAATCAATGCTCTCTATGCCCTGGAAGTGGAAACAGGATTTAGTGTCTATCTTCATAATGGAAAATATTGCCCATGTGTAGGAGAGACAGTTTAGACACATTTCCCCAGTCCATGGAAATACTGCTTGACATAACAATATAAAATGCTTTTCAGTGCAGCTTCTTATTCTGTGTTTAAGTCTTTTTAGCTAGGGGGTTCTCAGTTGGTAACTTCTTCCTGTTTAATTCTCTTTTCTCATTTTCTTTCCCATCTACTCGCAGCCCTGTGCTCCACCTCACATTCTCAGTTTTTGTTAAATACAAACTGATAAAATAACTGTAAAATTGAATAATTGATAAAGGAACTGATTATTGTCAATCTATAAGCCAGTCAGGTAATATATACACTGTAGCACATACGTACATGTGTAACTATCTGACTTACTGGCCATTACAGGAATTCTCTCAAGCCTTTACTGCGATCAGTCTGCTGGATGATATTCCCCTAAACAGAGAGTCATTTTTAAAGTTGGAGACTTTGTTGTACAGGTACACTGCAGCTGGTCTGAGCACGTTAATGGCACTACCAGAGATGTGCAAACTGTGTCTGAGATACTGTGCCTTGCATCCTTCAGTTATCAATTCAGGATAATTCTACACAAGTCATCTCTCTAAATTTGAATTAACATTTTCTCTCACTGCTCATCTACCTGTTCGTGGTATTATTAGCTGAATTAACTGCACAGACAGGTGAAGAGTGGATAATGTTGGAGAAATGGAAATAGCTGTAACTTTTTTTTTTTTTTTTTTTAAGCTTCGTCTGGCTGGTTTTGACAGGTCATTGAAGACTATTCAGTTTCTTGATCTGAAGTCCCCTATGTATAATTGCATGCCTTTTAAATATTATTCAGATATCTAACCTATATCCAATAGATAGATCCAGTTGTCTGGAAATCGAAGTGATATAAAAGACAATCAAGATAATACATTTGAGTGGGAATTTAAAGAAAAGAGTTGACAGTACCAGAAAGAAGTAGCAGCATGAGCAACCTATTGAAAAATGCCTAAGTCTTTGCATAAGAAAAAGATATAAAATGAACAAACAACCACTTATTGAGGAAAGCAAACACAGCATTTTGAGGGGAAGACAAAAGAGACTAGAAAAGAAAAGTATGAAGGATTTTACAGGTAAGAATGAGAGACTTAAATATACTATATGATAATAAAAAGATCAACTGAGGATTTAAAAGGGCATAGCTGGCATATTTAAGTGAGCTAAATTATCTTCTCAATAGACTTCTGCAGATGCTAGAAAGGTTTGAAGAGAATTTCAGGCAGCTTTCACTGGGCAAAAATGAAGAAATCTACTCCCAATCTTGCTCTGACTTCTGAAGTGCAATCACTCACCTGTCTGGGAGAATTTCAGGTGGGTCCACTGATGGGCATATGTGCACCTGCAGAGCAGCTCTCAACTGTCCTGCTACAGGCAATGGCAAAGAGCTGCTCTGAGAGGGCTCTCAAAGCCCATTTGTAAAAGCTAATTAATGTAAGGAATATGAAAGCTATTACCTGAAAAAAAAAACCCCCACCAACTCTCTTTCTGTATTCTTTCATTATTAATTATTATTAATAATTAAATAACCTTGGTTTATATATTCAAGGCACCTCCAGACAGGTTCCTGCCCCAAGGAGTTTGTCATGGAAAGGTCAGATTTCAAGAACCTTTATTTATAATAATAAGTACTTAATCTGCAAGTGGCCATCAACTATTTACATAAATAACACTGTTTTGTGTCAGTCTTATGTGTAGACTTTGGCCTCTAAACTGACAGGAGATTACAAAGAAAAAACAGGAGACAAATTACAGAAATGACCTGGGTAATGGCAATGAAAATGGATAAACAGCAATGTGTGGGGTAGATTAAGCAATATGCCTGCTAGTGGGTGCAGATCCCATTAATTCCTTTGTGAGTACAGGTAGAGTCCTTAGCTACAGCTACAGCTACGTTTAATTTTTAATGGATTGATCTGTGTATCTGAAAGAGCAATGTCCAGAAATAGGCTAGGGGTAGTGGATAATTCCAGGAGGCCAGCTGAAAGGTATGAGTTTTGATGAGGGATTTGAAGGAGGAGCTGCAAATACTCTCATCCGCATAATTGTCGACTTTTTCCCCAATGTAAATCATTACATTTCTTGCCCCAATTTTTTATCAAAATCACTTCCAACTTATTTCAGTCTGTCACAATAATATTTTCATATGAGGAGTGTTGTAACCTAATTCCTTCATTTGAATAATACATTCATTTTTAATTACTGCAACTTGATCTCAGATTATTCAAATAACTGTTTCATTTTTTATGCTTACCCTGACCCCAGTGTATTTATAGGCTTTTATCCTTACCTGATACCAGTGTAATGTAATTATAGATTGTATTTTAATCATCTACTATATCCTAGTGAGTTTGTTTAAATCACTCCAATCCAGAGTCTTTTATTTCTATGCCTTTTAAAATTCTACAATGGCATTCTCATTGCATAAAAGCAATATTTTTGTAGTTTACTACAATGAATGAACATTTTGCATGCATTGCTGGCCATGTTTCTAATTTAAATTTTAAAAAGTTGCTATAGAGAACTCTATGTAAAATGAAATCCTGACTTGTAAACAGGCATGGGACAACTCATCGCTTGAAATCTTTGTTCATAGATCCTATTTGGCCTCTAACGTAAGTTTACAAGAAATGCAGCAGAAAAAGAAATCAAATTCTTTATCCTACCAAAAAAAAAAGTGTACCTTGTACTAAGAATTGACAAAATATTTATCTTTTCTGCTCACAGGCACCAAATGTTCCCAAGTTATTTTACCAGTATTATAAAGAATTCTGCATTGTATCCAGAAGATAAATAGTTCTGGTGGGCCATGTCATCACTAGTCCTGGCTGCTTTTTGACTCCTAGGGCTACCAGTTCTCTTTAAGAAAGACTTAACTCTTGGAAATTTTTCATATTCAGTTTTCTCAGTAATAATTTAAAAAGCAATAATTATTATGTTTTTTTCCCACTCCTTACTGCTGATTGAGAAGTTCCCCTTCCCAATCTTTTGTGCTGCTTCAAGATTCAGAAGGGGAGCAGGGTCAGAAATCAGACAGGTGAAGCTACTCATGTTTGCACATCTGCATAAGAACCAGTATCTTTCTGGCTGTCCAGCCAGTTTGTACTGGGATAATTGTCACTGTTCTAGTCAAACTATGCCCTTTTTTTTTGAGCAGCCATTTTTCCTGTGATGACATCTAGCAGCAGCCCTCAGAGTGTCCTTACAAAATGCTCTCAGTTGCAGTGTATGCATTTTTCTACACAACAATGTAATGCCTAAAGATATTTTTGAATTAAACCTTTATCCCAGCAGTGTGGTGCAACCATCAGTAGTTTTCCCAAAGAGGAGTCCATGTCTAAAGTCGATTACATAGGTGGAAAAACAGTCAAAAGAACAACAACAACAAAATCAAAACTATTAATAAATCCCACGTTTTGTGGTCACTTAGTGCCATGTCATGTTAGGGAAAGGGGAAATTATATGTGCTGCTAAAATTCCTGTAATTTGTGTTTCCCACATCCCTTCTTTCTCAAATGTGTGACTAATTTTTGACTTCAAGTACCTTTATCTTCTGTGTCTTTCTTTTCTCCATATGTGTCCATCTCCTGCTGTTTCCTTTATGAAATGTCACTTTTAAATCTGATCCCTCCTAGTTTCTAGGAAATAAGGGTCTAAAAGGCAGTGAAACATGATACAGACTGATGTCTGTTGAAAGCACAGGTAAGAAATGGGCATTACCTACTTAAAAGTATAAAAAAAGTGTCATTTTTAACTCCTACCTCCTTTAACAGACTATGTTTTCTCAGTAACACTTAAGAACTGTCCAATGCGTCACTTGTGACAAAAGAATTGCGATTAGTATCTTGAATCTAATGAACAGAAACACTGTCCCATAATAGTAAAAAAAAAAAAAAAAAAAAAAAAAAAAAAGTAAATAAGAACAGGGAATATGGGTTTATTGAACATAATCAGTGAGTAAAATGAATTACTCTGCTTTTCCAAGATCCAGACAGAGAAGCATGTTTCCCTCTGGGATTTCTACTACCATTTGGTCTAATATTCATTTTGCCTATAATAATACAAGCTTCATTAAAGTAGTAAAACAGCAATTGTCTCCTTGAGATCAAAGGACATCTGTTAAATAAAAGCAGACAGATCTCTAGAATGAAATAGTAGGAAAAGTTTGAAGTAAATTTTATGGTGAATCAAAATGTAAATTGTAATTTCACAAGGAAGAGACAGAGCACAAAATTAACTTTGTAAAGACATGGAAAGTGGATATGTTGATTTTGAATACTTATCTATCAGTGGCATTTCTAACTATAACACTACATGATGAAAAATTATGCTCGACTAAGCACACTGGTCTTAAATAATTACCATTAAACAAGAAACATTGCTTATCAGATAAATTATCTGACTGACCTAGCTTCTATTTAATTCATCTTTTTTTTTGAAAAAAAAGGCAAAAAAATCCATCTGTTATCAACATCCATCCTGCAAATCTTGTGACAAAATAGTGCCTTTAAAAAATTTGTCAAACAATACCTAATAATAATATTTCTAAATCTGTATTTCACTGTTTAAGATATGGTACTGGAAAAATGGAGTAAGATCTCTTGTGTAGTTTCAGCTTTGGTTTCTCTGGATGCCTCAATGAAATGAGTGCACCTACATTTAATCTTGGGGCATTAATCTTGTCAGTGAAGAAACTATTTAAGAGAGACAGACATCCTAAACATCAAGGCTTTCCTTAAAATAAAATTTAAAAAAAAATCCCAAGAATTCCTCTAAAAAGGGTGGGTACTGGTCACGCCAAGAGAGAATTAGGGATGCAAACTCTTCTCCAGTGAGATATCCCCACAGGGCATTGGGCAACCCTGAAGCAGGCAGTTCCAGCCAGCAGACTGGGCCAGCTGAAGGCACTGGATGAGCCCTTTATGCTCATGTTCTAACATCCCCCTCACGGTCCTTGGAGAAACATGGTGGCAAAAGTAGGAATGGGAAGGTATACTCTTGCAGTTTTTATTTCCTTCTGCAGAAGGCACAGGGTAGAGTCATGGAGTTCAATTTCAATTTGCCACTGCCAAAGTAACCCAATCTCTAACTTATTTCAATCCTCTTACTGAGCTATGTCCTAATAATAATAATAATAATAATAATAATAATAATAATAATAATATAGAGATTATTCTGAGGAAGAAAAACCTCAAAATTCCCATTGAACATAATTCTAGTCTTTTGAAAAGCATGTGTTTTATAATAATTAGGAAAAAATTTTTGAACTACTTTTGCTCAACATGTTTGACACAATTTGCAAATGACACATCTTAAATCTGTTCAGCAGTCAGAGATCATGGGTCTGCAGTACTAGCTTAAAAAGAACAGTAGTGGTTGGGTTACCTGGTGCCTTTGCACACCTGCCAGGGAATGAGAACTCAGGAGAACAATCTGCTAACCTCTATCAGCATAACACATAGAGTCCTCAAGTGTAGTTTATAGCTTAGTGCATCTACAAAGCATTGTGAAGTGCATTGATGACTTTGAATCAGAAAGGTTAAATCATAATTACTATTGCCTCATCAAAAAATCTGCATTTGATTGCCCACTAGACCAGTCAAATAAATGTCTGGTTTGCTATACCATGATAAACCAATATAAATAATGGATAGGCATCTGTAGGCAAGATTACATGTTTTGATTTCAAATGGAAAATTAATGACAAAGTCTCATTTTGAAACTGTGAATTCCACCTAGTTGGAGCCTTTGATACCCCTTATTCTGTATTTAAAATGCAAAACACAAGTACAAAAATGTTATGAAATATGAAAGAAATCAATGTTCACGTCTTAGCAGCTATTTGATAAAAAATATGTCAAAGAAAAAAAAAATTAAAATCTTATTCATCTCTAATTAAAAAGGAAATAAAATACCACTAAATATAAGTAGATTTTTTTACATAAATTCTAGTTTAAAAATTTTACATTCTTGGATTTTGTTCATACATCACAGTGATTCCTTTCAAAGGGAAAATGTGAATATTAGATGTTTTTTTGGACACCCATGTTTCATATTTTCTTCTGGCACAATTAAGAGTGGGTACCTTGGTAATATAATCTTTTCAGAATATACTATTTTTAGTTTAAACCAGTTAAAATATTTCTGCTGTCATTACAGTGTCTGCTATTTTAAAATGAGATATTTATTTTGAAGTATGTGCACAGTTTTGCACTATGGTGAAAAACAGCATCCCCTATGACCGCAGGAGACTGTTAGGAGATGGGCAATTCAGCTTTCATAAGCCTTTGCTTGGTATTCCAACTGTCTATGATTCAGCTCTTCTTTCAGCAGATTTTTGCACTGTCTGTGGTGCAGTGAGATCTATACTGGCCAGCTAAAATGCCATTTGAAAAAGAACAACTATTTACTAGGAAATGCACCAGAAACACTAAATTGTGCCACTGGATAGGAAGTAGAAGTTAACGATTTGCTTTGTGACTGAATCTTACTAGAGTGGAGTGAGTGATCCAGAAGCAAAGGCCTTTACTTCCATTTTACCAAGACCTTAAATTACCTAGTGCTCAACTCCCTACTTTGTAGTTAACACATCCCCTGACTTCAGTGAAGCAGCATTTGTTTCAACCCATACCAATAGGTTCAGACGATTGGTGCAGAATGCCAGTCAAACGTTCTTGGATAGGAATTTCATCCCTAATAATCAAACTTGATACACATACTGGTTCTTTGGCATGTCTATCATCATGGCCATCTGTTAGGTGGAATTGTGCCTGCTAAAAAGGAGATATGCCAGTTTTAACATGATATAGGTGCCATCAAAATGCAAGTGATGAAGGAAAGACTCTAGAATATGGCAGTGATCAATCTTCTGCAGAAAGATGCTCTGGGTAGCAACCCAACTGTTAGGAATATTGTATTGATATATGATAATTAAATGCCTTTGGTTGGCTTTTTGATCTCTAGGCACCCTCTCTGGGTGCCTGTATTCACACTGCAGCGTTAGTGTTTGGTGTTTTATGCTTGCTGAAGGAAACATACATCTTTCTCATTTACTATCACAGCCTAATCACTGTTAATAGCCCAATTTGAAGGTCAAATGACAGCTGAAAATTGTCTTTTTACAACATTTTCTTTTAAAATATGAAGTGATTTTTAAGAATTAATACTTTTAAGAATTGAACACAATCCTGCCTATTATCCTTCCTCAAAAATGTTTTTGAAGGGTCTCCTTTACTAATGGTTCTGGTAAAACACATAACTCAGAAGCACTCCTGCTGTCTGATACTCTTCATAGGAAAATGACTTCTCTTTATAGTCTTTGTGCTACTGCATCATCTTTAGAAAGATAAAAAATACCCTGGTGGAACAGTGAGGGGGGAGTCTGTCTAGTTCAGACTCTTTCTCTACAGTGTCAACAGGCAATGTTATTTAGTAAAAATATGAGAACTTGGCCTCCTTCGGCAGTTCATTCCCCTAAGAGTTCCCAAGCATGCACATGGATTAGGAATGTTAGTGGATACATCCTTTTAGTACCATTTACAGATCTGTTGTCCATGAATTTGTCCAATCTCTCTCTGAACCTGCTGATATTGTCTGCTTTCACAGGCTCCTGTGGCATCAAGTTCACAGAGTTAACTCACTGCCGTGATAATCTGTTTTAAATTGTTCTTCTCCCAGTTTCCTGTAGCACTGCAGGATTTGAGGAATAACAGTTCTTCATTCACTTTATCCACCAGCTTCAAGATTTTGTAAGCCTGTATCAAATTTCCCCCTCAGCTTTCTCTTCACCAGATGGAGAAGTCTCCGATTTTTTTGTCTATTGTCATAAGATAGCTGCTCCCTTGATCACTCTGGCTGCCCTTCCTGTGATCAGAGCTGCACACAGTACTCAAGATCTGGGTGAACTGAGCTTTCATATATGGCAAACTGACAGCCTCTGTCTTGTTCTAAAAACTGTATAGGCTTTTGTGATTGCTAGCAAAAGATCTTTAGATGTGTTTAAATTAGAAATCTAGTCTCATACAATTGAATGGTTGCCTTTGGGGCTCAGATAAAGCTGTGTAGCGTCAGTGAAATAGAGCTGTTTGGTACTTCCAGCTTTCACAGTCTACAAAGGGACATAGCATGTCATACCTGGGATAACATAACTATGCATTAAGTCATATAATCATAATAATGGTAAAAGGCTTCACAATGTGAGCATACAGGTAATTTATAATATTAGACCGTTATGCTATATGTAGCATCAGACATACTCAGAACTTTTCAGTTAACCATTTTCAGTACTTGAGAAGCTACTTGAAAATGTTCAGCTAATTTCTAGGTGGTAAGAGAAGACTGGAGAATGAACATTTAATATTGCTTTGCTCACCCAAGTTTTCTACAAGAAATTCTTCACACAATTTTCATTTGAACAACCTGCTAGTCTACTAGCAGAATTTCTGTGTGAATCAAAATAAATCCCTGAGAATGCTTTCAACTGCACAAAGTGTTATCCTTTCTACAGGCCTGAACCTGTAGCCAAGAGAGTCATAAGAAACCTCTGGTCCTAATTTGTTTCTTAATGTGGTGCCAGCTCCTGCTGATACATCTGCTCGTTCTTTTTCAGCTCCCTAAGTTACTGGATGGAGCATCTCTTTCAACAGGTGAGCCCCTTTCAGCCAGTGTAGCAGCTGGGGCACATGCGTGTGGATTAATGGCACCTGAAACATGCCACTCTCAATATCACAGACGATTGTTCTTCTCCCAGCTTGGCTTTCCAAGATGATACCACTGTGCCAGTGCTCAGAGGAGAAGACCTGCTGTCTCTTCTGTTTTGCTTGGCTACAACTTCGGAGAAGGCAAGAATATATTACCAAAAAAATTATGTTCTCTTTTGTGCATGACACTATCCTTGGGAAGATGTTTGAGTTTCAAGGTTAATAGCTTATTACTAAATGCAGGCTTAGTGTATTAGATAAACTTGAAGCAAGTACAGGTGTTTGCATGAGACATTTTGGAGATAAGTCTTTCAGCACGGTTTTCACCACTAATCTGGATTGGTAAAAACAGCAAGTTTCTGGCATACTCCCTAAAACTTGTTTCATGGAAACAATCAATCAAAGTATAAAAATTGTATGATACATTTTCAATATCTGTCACCTGTGGCAAATACACAAATGTGGAACATAGTGTGAACATATTTACTCTTCTTTTTCATACCTGTAAAATTCGAACTTTATGTACCACATTTAGTGCAGGATGACAAACAGGAGTTCCTTTTCTGGCTAAATCAATCTATCTGAGACCCTGAATTTGCAAGGTAAGCCAGTATTTATTGGTGCCCAAAGCTTTTGCAAATAATCAAATTCCTAGGGAGGAAAAAAAGATACATACTGACTCTAGGCATGGGAAAAGCAACAGGTTGTCAAAAAGCAAATAAAAAATGGGAACATGCACAGTTTTATTAAAAAAGTACATATCAACAGCCTATGAAGTTTTCTTTATCAAATTACCATTATCAGAGGAATTACTGATGAAACTTTAATTGTGGTCTATGTAACCATAACAAAGACTGACATTTGCACAGCTTCAGAAAGAAAAATCACATGAAAAAGTCTTCTCTCACCTATGTGTGAATATCATGACATCGAGTCAAAATGACTGTCCACTGGAACTAACACACCATAGAAATAAGTGTGAAAGATACCTGGGTAGACTGTCAGAGGCCTGAAGGGAAGGCATTGGTGTTCATAATGCTGATTTTCTGTGTTTACTGTGTCCAAACTAAGTTCAGATTTTACCCTAAAAATCAAGTGACATCAGCATTAAGAGATATTTACCTTTAAGTGTGAAAAATATATCAAGCTGAGCAGCAGGAGGC
Organism: Muscicapa striata striata; assembly: GCA_030060385.1. Classification (NCBI taxonomy): domain Eukaryota; kingdom Metazoa; phylum Chordata; class Aves; order Passeriformes; family Muscicapidae; genus Muscicapa; species Muscicapa striata. Next base: position 3,940,073 of record JAREIS010000090.1, read on the forward strand.
AGCACAAAAAGAAGAGCAAGATGGATAATTTTTTTTAGTTTTGATTCAGGGTTTGTCTTACTAAATGCCATATTACAGGCTGTTAAAGGAAGACCCATTACTCAGAACTGATGAAAATCAAGCCTGCAGAATAAACCATAACTGCTCTTTTACTGTAAAAAAAAAAAAAAAAATTGTAATATATAAAATATCTATTATTTTTGCCGAGAAAATAGAAAATGTTAAATTGCACAATAAAAGATGTGACCACTACATTACATTTTCAGTCATAAATACAACTTTGCTAGCCTTCATTTTTTAAAGGATGGGATCCCTGTTTTTCTTAGAGTTGGCAACAGAGTAAACTTGGAAAGTGTAATGGAATAGTATGTGATTAATTTCGAATATACTAAGATTCCATATATAGGTATTTAAATTTATATGTGTGTGTGCATATATTTTTCAATGTATACACACATGCATACACAGCTGCTGAAACTCAGGAAAGCCAGAAAAGGAAATAAAAGTGATATTAACCTTTAAGAGAAAGGGTATAACCCTAAGCTACCAATCATTTTACTCTGAACTGTATCAGCATAAAATAGAACACAATAAGCTGCCAAGAGCATTAACTATGGATTTTAGGTTGGAATTTGGAGAAGGGGAGAGCAGAAAGCTCATTGTGCTCGCTCCATCATGATTATTAATAAAAAAGAATGAAATAGATTATAAACTCAGTTTCCAAATAACAATGGCCATTCAGCGTTTATTTACATGTCTCTAGGGGATCTCTACTTTATATTAATATAAGCAGGTAATAATATCTTCATTTTCTTGTTGGAGATCTGCTAAACAGTCTGAGTATTGAATGGACTCATTTCAAACTTGAAAATACAATCTTGTTTCATACACTTGGTGCTTGCTTGGTTTGATGCTACTAGCTTTGTTTAAATATCAATTGTACAAGTTGCAATGTAACAAAATACATATAGCCAGAGCCAAGCCTTCATAGCAGCTCCCATTGTTTTGCATGAAAAATGCATCGACTATAGCATTGCGAGAGTAAATGTGCTGTATGCTGAAAAATTCTGTCACTTTCTATTAGCTGTAAATTATCGACTAGTATAAACCCTAATTTCATTTGTCACATTCTGTTGCATTGCTGCTCTTCCTTGTTCCCATTCTGTCATTCTGGCAGGCCCACTCTGCCCCAGGTATCACGGCATCGCCATCTGCACCCGACATCTGTCTCTCTATTGATCACACGGGTTTAGCACTTGATCAAACAGAGCACGACAGAATACATCTCTTTTTGCAGTACTGCCAATGCCAACTGCTGCATGAAATCTATTACAAAAGCATTCTTTTACCTAGTTTCTGAAACTGCAAATAGGTTTCTCTTTTAGAAGACTCTTGGGTTGATATTTTTTTTCCTTTAACTTTCTGTCATTTTTGGTAGAGAAAGGAAAAAGCATAGGCTCCCAAAACCAAGAAATTGAGCATTTTTATTCCTGAGTATGCAAACTATTGTAGAGAAAGGAAAAAGCAGTAGGCTCCCAAAACCAAGAACTGAAACATTTTTATCCCAGAGTACATAAATTAAGAAACTGAAATTATTAATGAAATAAATTATTACATTGATTCCCATTTTTTTATCAAACATAAGTTTTAATTTTGCTCTAAAATGATGATATAAAATAGACTAAACAAACACCTCAAAGACTGAAACATGGTGTCTGGAGAGCCTTAGATATGTCCAATATAGATGGTTGACTCTAGCATGTGACTTGGGGACCTAAGAAAGGTATATAACAACTCATTGCTCAATCAGTGAGAAAAAAAATAGTGCATCTGAGGACTGATCTGGCATGCTGATCTGGAGAACAGACAACAGGAAATTCTTGGCACCAAAGTATGTCTGAAATCACATTTCCTTCAATAAATGAAATACCTATAACCAGGTCTGGACACCAGATGCCTCCATTCTTTTGTAAGCAAAAGCAAGGAACTCTTTTCTCAGTGTGACTACTTAAATAAGCAGCATTGATGCCATACAACACTAAGAAGGTGCACACTACATTTTGCACAGGTATTCTGTTAGAGTGATATAGGAACACAGAGTAGCTCAAGAGGGTCACCCTGGTGGCTTCAATAAAGCCACACCACTTAGAGAGCAGCTGAACATTTCACTTCTTTCAAGGGCTGAAGAGCAAAAAAAACCCTACAGTAGCAAGATCACAATACCCTTCCCTAAAACCATCTGTGACCAATTCTGACACCAAAGTGAAATAAAATCTAACTTCATAAAATTAAGCTTTTTTCCAGTAAAATCTTCAACATTGGCATAGGCGATGCTATGAATTGACTGTCTTGGGAGAAAGCTCTGTCCTGGTATTGTGCAGTTAACAAGCTGCAATGCAATTCTACATCCTTACAGAATAACTAGAAATTATTTCTAAGGAAAATGATAAAATTCTAGAGCTGTATCTACTTCCCAAGGCCTTAGACATGCTTATGGCACACAAGGTTTAATGATTTTAACTATGATATTCCCACTGATTTAGGAGAAGTTCTTTTATAAGTTCTCAAATTCTCAAGTTGAGAAAAATGCTGCTAGCCATAAGAAATGGGACATAAAAGGCTAAGAAATTAAATTATGGACTAGCAGGAGTCATAAGGACAATATATTTGCTTCTCAAACACAGCATTGGGGATTAACAAAACCCAGGTATTTTATGATAAAGTCTTCATGCTTTACACAGGTGGATACCATACTCCTGTCAATAATTATGTATTTTAAATTCACTGGATAAATAAAAGACATGCAATTTCTGGAAACAAATGATGTCTTTATATTTATGAACTATTCAATAACCCAATGGCCATGTGATGTTTTCCTTATTTATGCTACCTTGTCAAATTATGCTGAACAAAATTTGTTGTTAAAAGCAATCAGACTGAATGCACCCCAACCAAAATCATGAACGTTAAAAGACTATTTTCCTTGTTTCAACTGACAGTATTAGTTACAACACAGGAATTAGACTGGGATCTAGCAATGTATTATTCATTAGATTTTTTTGTAGCCAAATACATTAGAGTATATAGTTATACCAACAAATTAATATTTTAGAGCTAATTGAAATTGTTCTTCCTATAAAGATTAAGCTTCTTCCCACCCTACACACTTCAGTCATTAAAATAACACTTTTAATGCCTTGTCTAAATGATGTCTCACATTAATGCAAAGCTATATTAAAGCACTCAAATGACCAGTTCTTTTGTAATGCATTCTATATGATCAGACACTGGGTCAAATCTGGGCAGTGTGTATGAAGTGGTATCAAGTGGAAGCTAATTAAAATATATTCTCTATAGAACTTTACAGAAAAAAGAGAGCAGTAATCATCAGAAGGTAGAGTCTGAAAATGGCATTTCTGAAAGGCTTGCAATGTGATTTATTCTATTTGCATGAGGATACTTTTTGGAATAAAGGCTTTAGAATACGGCAAGAATACTTCAATTACAAGGTACCTTATTTTATTCCTAACAATCTCAGTGATAACCTGTTTCTGGTTTCTCTCTTGCCTTACCCAAATCCATGAAATATCGTATATTAAATCTTTTTTTACTAGTTTCTTTAATCCAAAGTTTACAACATTAAAGTTGATTCTTCTAAAAATAACTTAACTGATGTTTTCCCTATTGTACTTTTACTGATTCAGAGAAGGGGGGAAATCAATATGGCAAAGATTGTCTTCATATCTCCCCATTACCCATGAGGAAAGACTTTCATGAGACGCTGCCATTTCGTGCTTAAATGTAGGTAGATGTGTAGGAAGGGGGGATGGAGGCTATAGCCAGGCTTGCAGAGTTAGCAAGGAGCAATTAGACTGCATGTGTTCAAGCTTTGGTCATTTTGTCAGATAAGGCATCAATCCCCCTTATCCACTGACTTATCTCTTCTTTTTTAAAAAAAATATGAATTTCAGGGATGTGGGTGTTAAGAAGATGGATGAAGCATTTTCTAGGGATAAGATGTGGATCTTTTGTCTGATCTACTGCAGTAATTCTTATAGAATAATAATAATACTGAAAACCCCAGAATTAGCTTCTTAGTTCCAACTAGTGTGCCGAATTTGCTATTTTTATATAGAGTGATGCAAGCATAAATACTGATTTTTCTTTTTCTCAAAAAAAAAAAAATCTTCATTGTACTAACTGCTGATCTGTAGAATAACTATTGCCTTCTTATAAGTCTGGTTGTGACAGACCTCTCTGTTCACAGTACATAGCATAGTAATGGTAAATGTGCATTTTTTAGAAGGCCTGTGGGATGCTTTTTTTTTCAACTTAGCTTTTCTCTTATTATTCAGGTGATTATTTGGACATGAGCCAAATTACATTTCTTGTAAAAATGGGACTTTTCATTTGTGGTAACACTCCTATGCTACAACTCTGATGTATTATGCAGATGTGCCTGCATTGCAGTAAACCACCCTAACTTAGGCAAAACCCCCCACGTTCCTTCTGATTTTTTTGTCAGAGTTTTTTGGGGTTTTTTTGACTACTGTAAAGGAGAAAGTGGCATCTGTGTATTAGCAGGAGCCCTGGCAGGCAGAGCAGCCAGAACTGGAACAGAGCAGTTTCACCTTTCTATCCCTACATCTACACCAGCTTCAGTGACTGTGCTGTAAACTTATGAAAAAGAATGAAAACACAAAACTTGGTGTTTCTGGATTTACTTTTAGCTGGGAAAAAAATTACTAGCTGGGAAAAAATGGAGAAAATGCCATTTGGCTTTATTAATAATTGATAATAGATAAATGCAGTTGTTGTCCTGCTTTTTGCCTCACAACTCTCAGGGGAGGGTTCCTCCTCTCTTTCTCCTCAGCAGCACTAACCAGACCTTTACACACTGGCATAACATTCTTGAGATTGGCTATTCCAGCACTGAGGTCACAAATCATATCTTGGCCTTTTCTGGCTCCAAGAAGGGTCGTATTAGCTTAGACCAGAATATGATATTAACATCTATCTGGGGAAAAATATAATAAATAAAATAAAATAAAACTGAAACAAAACCACCAAACCACAAGGCAGAAATCCATCAATCCCCTTCAGCAGATAAACAGCTCAGAGAATGTCTGAAGCAAGTATCTTTGATAACCCAGCAAAGTACTCCCTTCTCTTTGGAATCTCAGATGGCATTGGAGCAAAAGGTTCAAATGTTGGGAATCAGGTGAGGATGCAAGGAAGAGTTTTATGCTATCTCTGCCTACAGTGCAATCATGCTTTATCATCTCCCATGAGATTTCCACTCTGTTTTTAATACATCAGTAAGTGATTCCTTTTTACCTGAGATCTAAAGCATGGAAAGAAGTACTTAAAACATCAGGGCAAATAACAGGAGAAGTGAGAAGAGAGTAACAAAATAATAGAAGGGTATTTGCATTGGTTTTGACATCTGAAAGAAGTGTTTTGGTTACTAAGTCTGGCATCCTGCCTTACTGCATATCTTAGCATTTGCCCAGTAATTCTGGAAACAGTTTGTGCTTCACAAGTTGTGGTCACATTTTTCTTTTCTGAAAGTCTGTGGACTCCATTAAAAGAAACAAAGCAACGGACAATATATCACAATTAAACTGTTTCAAGGACTAATTAATCTCAGTGTCTAAAAAGTGCATTTATTTCCAATTTGAGCTCTTTTTGCTGTCCAACCTTTGGATACTGCTCTATCTTTTCTGGTAGGTTAGAGAGCCATTAGGAAAAGAGAAGGAGAAGATAGCAGTAGATACAGGGATAAAACCAAATGCTATTTTGAAAATGCTAATATAAACTGGTGATCTTTGAAATTCAGATAAAAGGCTAGGCTTTTTAAATGTACTCCAGTAAAAATATTTCAGTGTATTATTGTTTTCATTTCAAAATGATCCAATACAGCCCTCAGGAAGATCCTGTTTATATTGCAAGAACAACTTTAATCCTGTAAGAAAACTTAAGATTAGCAGAAGCATCAGAGACACACTTAGGCTGTCTCTCTTCGGCCAAGCAATGGGCTGAAAATTTCACACAGAGCCAAGACTGCAAAGATGCATTTATTTCTTGTTGTTCTCTAAAGTATGTTTGTGAACTACATGTTAGCTTTCATTTTCCCCTGAACTTCCAAGTGAAAATACCATTTTACAATAATTACCTAAATTCATCAGTAAATTCTGTTAGGTACACAGATGCTCAGAGTTCAAAAGGTAGATGACCTTGTGAGATTCTGAATGTATAGGAAAAATATAAAGGATCACATATGCTAACCATGTTTATAATAAGCTCTTGTGAAAATACATGTTTACGGAAATATGTATATATCCCCAGCAAGAATCACTTACTTTCTACACACATACCTTTGCTGCTATTCAGGAACTGCTGCAGTCCTTCCAAACATCAGAATTAAGAAGTGAAAGGAAAGGGGACTGTCAATAACAGCATACAATTTAAAATTGAAAACTATATAGAAAATGCTGGGATTTGAGCTACTAATCTTCAGATTAACCCCTATGGCTCACTTGGGAGATGGTTGTATGAAATACAAACAGCTATTACATCAGCTTTTACAAGTGCAGATGAAGCTCGTGGTGGTCAAACTAAAAGCAACACACTTCAGAAACATGTAGGATTTTTTTTTTCCTGAGGATGCAGGACAGCAGATAAAATATCAGTGGTCTGTGCAGAGCTTTAAAGATTAACAAATCTTGAGGTTTTTACATATAGCTTCAGATCATGGCATGCCAGACAAGCTCTTTATTTTTTGAGCACATCCTTTAACACTAAAAGAAGTATCTATCTCTTTGGATTGCAATTATACATAAAAAATGAAAATTACTGCATTAAATATAAGTAATATGTATGACCTATACAAAATTCTTGTGATCACTGTAATTACTGATGGTCATAGTTTATTAACATTTATTGAAATATTAACTGACCATTGAGTAACAGGTTCTACAAAAAACACAGGGCAGTTAGTCTTGACATTTACAATTCTTGTATAGAAAGAAATTAGATAGTTTAATTTTTCTTCTTTTAAAATTCACTGTCTTTTAATTCCAAAAATTCAAGGTAGACTAGGTAATAAACAAATTTCCTGATTATTAATAAATTACAAGTATTATCTCAATTTTATGCATATATTTTACAGTCATTGGCTTTTATTATGGAATTTATATAATATGAAAATTCTTTAAATGCAATTAATTGTAGCTTCATTTTTGGATTAGATCAGCACTGGAAATATAAAATTACAGCCTAAAATCTATTTTCAAGTGCTCTGGAATAAATCTGAAATAACTGAACAGCTTGAGTATATCTGAGCATAGAAAATCAAAGTAGTCTATTAGTTCTACATATATGCAAAATTAAGGCTATAACTGTTCTGATCCCACAAAGCAGTACCTTGCAGAAACAGTGACAAATGCAGATAATCTCTTTGCTTATCAGGCTGTTTCCACCCCTTACATACAGGATCTATGTATTGACACACTCACTCTAAAGTGGTGTTGTTTGTGACCCCATCACCATGTCCATGAAGAAGATACCAAAAATAGTTGCAGAAATTGGAATATGCAAAGAATACTACTGCAAAACATGAGGAGAAAAACAAGTAGAATATGTAGGAGTAAAATTTATGCCCAATAACAGAAAACATGATCTGTCCTGTGTCATTTAGAACAACAGAAAGATGGGATGGAAAATGTTTTGAGTGAATTAGGGGAATACAGCTGGAACAACTTCTATTTTTTATGTAGGAGATGGAGATCCATGAGACTACAAAGATGAAAGGCTTACTGATGTGAAAACCATAGAAGAGCCTGAGAACAGTCATGCAGGAATTAGAGCTTCTTCCCTGAAAAAGGCAGAGGGCTCAATAACCCAACTGAAGTGCATTTACACCAGTTCACACAGCATGGGCAACAAACAGGAGAAACTGGAAGCAATTGTGCAGCAGAAAAATGAAGACATAGTTGTCATCATGGAGACATTGTAGGATGAGTCACACAGCACACCAGTCACAGCTGGAATGCTGCAGTGGATGGCTATTAATTCCTCGGAAGGGATAGGCAAGCAAGGGGAGGCACTGGGGTAGCCAGTGTTTTGATACTCCAGAGCTTAATGATGGTCAGGATAGGGTTGAGTGTTTCTGGGCAAGAACTGGGGGAAGGCCAACAAGGCAGGTATCATGGTGGGAGTCTGTTACAGGCCTCCCAACCAAGATGGAAAGGCAGATGAAATACTCTATAGGCAGTTGTGAGAAGTCTCACAATCACTTGCACATATTCTCAGGGGGGACTTCAAACAGATCAAGATCATTGGCCTGTGGCCAACTCTATGAGGTTCCACAAAGCAAAGTGCTGGGTCTTGCACTTGAATCACAACACCCCCGTGCAATGCTATGGCTTGGGGAAGAATGTCTGGAAAGTTGCCTGGCTGGAAACGACCTGGAAGTGTTGGTCAACAGCTGGCTGAACATGAGCTGGCCATGTGCCCAGTGACATCCTGGCTGGTATCAGAAATGCTGTGGCCAGCAGGATTAGGGCAGTGATTGTCCTGTACTCAGCACTGGTGAGGTCACACCTTGAATCCTGGGTTTAATTTTGGGCCTTTCACTTTGTAAGGGACACTGAGGTTCTGGAGTGTGTCCCAAGAAGGCAACAAAGCTGATGAAAGGTCTAGAGAGTGAATCATTTGAGCAGCTCCTGAGGGAGCTAGGGCTGTTAATCCTGGAGAAAAAGAGGTTCAGGAGAGGTTATGGCTCTCTACAACTACCTGAAAAGAGGGTGTAGTGAGGTGGGGCTTGGTTTCTTCTCCCACAAAACATGCAACAGGACAAGAGGAAATGGCCTCAAATTACAGCAGGCGAGATTTAGGTTGTAAATTTGAAAAATTTTCATATGGAAAGAGTTGGGAAGCATTGGAACAGGCTGGTCAAGGAAGTGCTAGAGTCACCATGCCCAGAGGTATTTAAAAGGTGTGTCAATGTGGTACTTAGGGACATGATTGAGTCTTGGACTTGGCAGTGCTGGGTTAATGGTTGGACTCAATGATCTTAAAAGTCTTTCCAATATAAACATTTATATGATTCTATGATTCTAATGTGAGACTGACTAACTTGTTAAAATGGAAATTAAGGCTTATTCCATGCAGTTTTGCACAATGGTCTTTATTTGCTTTTCTAATGAATACCTATGAGGTTAGAACATGCCATTTTTGGCTGACCTTGCCCTGTTGGGTTACACAGGTGTGTAAAAGATAGCTACTAGCACACCTAGGATTAGGGATGCTTACTGAAACTCCTGATTACTTGCTTGACTCACATGGAAAAGCAGTCTGTATTTTTTCTGATTAAAGCATCAGAAAATTCCACTTCAGTGGTGTGTAAAATTTTTATAAACTCTATTCTGAAACAACATTATCATTATGGTAGTCAGACTGTAAAAGATTGGCTAAATGTGCTCAGCTGTATGTCTCTTTTTTTTCCCCTTTCCTTCTAAATATCTTCATAGCATTGTCTTTCTTATTCTACATTTTTATCTAACTTTTTGCATTACAAATATTCCTTTTTGTACATGTGTAAACATGCTCCAACACCCCCAGAATCCTTACTGTGTAAATGAAGTACAGATTATTAATTAATATGGCCACTAGGATGAGTATCACTGCATTTAAAATTATTCCTTTAAATTTACTATTAAGGTTAATATTACATCATTTAATGAAGGAGCAAAGCTATTACGTTTTTTAGTTTCAAAAGCACTCAATATACTGCATGTTTACAAGGGAACAGAAAAAGGCAGCCTGGCTTTGGAATATGAATGTAATCTCTACAAAGATCCAACTGTTTCTTGTTTATGACAAAGGAGTAAATAATCCATTGATCTGGCAGCAGGGCACCTGCCTTACCAACAGACTCTGTATCAGTGGTCCCTGAACCCTCATTATTTTTCCTCAATTAAAGTTCATGGTCTCCTAAAGTCTGTGCTGAGCAGATGTACAACTGGTCTTGACTGCTGAACACACAAGAATCACAAATTTAGAAAACTACTGCCATTTCATAGATGCTAGAAGTGCATCATTTGTTGTGGTGCAGAAACATTATAAACAATATGTCTCTTTTATAGTCTGCTAAGCCCCCACACTACAGAAAAGAATATTAAAGTTCAAAAACTGTCACATAAGCAGCGTGTTATGAATACTGTAATGTATTTTTTTTATGATTCAAATAATGCTTACTGAAATGAAAAAATAAAGTCCTCTGAGGGGTATAATGTAAAAAATGTGACTTATATTTACTTAGAATTAGAGAAAATTGATGTATGAGCAAAATCAAACTGCAATCAATGATCTGAAGAGAAATTCAAAATATAATAACTGATAAATCACCAAAAGCAGAATTAAAGTTATGTTTGCTGTATTATCACTTTAGTTCCTTGTAATTGCTTCTTTTGCAGAAATAGGCAAGTCCAGAGAAATAATCAGAAGGGCAATGCTCCTTGCAATTATAATGCAGCAATACTCTACCTGCAAAATTCAACTGAAGGACACACATTTCACAAGAAACAGCCTTTTAACTCAAGGCTTAAATATTGTAAAATATGAAAAGAGACCACATTACATACATTTTCCCTATAGTGCATAGTGTTATACACTAGATAGAAAATCACTTCTCAGTAAGGCACAGGGAGATGCTCATTTCCAGCACCAGTCAGCTTAAGAAGCAAATGAAACCCACATTTGGGGGGGACAGTTAAAGTTCATACATAGCATTTGTCAGTCTGTCTCCAGCATGATTCCAGCACAGCTCTGTTGCCACAGTATGTGCTGGATTGAGTGCAGCAGACTGTGAGTCTATAGGTCAGAGAATGTGCTTGAAGCATCAATAGCTACACCTGTCATTTTAGTTTTTCTGGGAAGAATATGTTATTGCTAACACTGCAACATGCTTTAGCCACAATCTGACTTTGAGGCTGGGCACTGAATTTTGAAAGAGTCAGTTAAAATATTACCATTCATGATGAGGTGGGAGGTATTTTCTATAATGCCTGATGGAGATACTGTCACTAAGGTGATGTATATAAGCCTGTTTGTAGTTGGAGCTTGGCTTACTGACTTAGGTTCTTTGGTGAGACTGTAAACCTGTGTTTGTAAAACGAAAAATGCAGAAAAAGGACTTGAGAAGGGAGGCAATTATTAAGGAACTCATTGTTTGGCCAAAATTATAGAAAATATTACTGGCTGCAATCTTATTAGTAGAGGTCATTTTCTCCTTTCAGCTTTCACAACTGTTAACTTCTCCTGGCTTATTTTCACAAACATTTTGCAGAAAGATACTTAATCTAATGAAATTGCCACCCAGTAGCTCACTTAAAACTATTCATGCTGAACTGATGATTCAATCATTATGGTGTTTGTTGAGGATGTAAACACCTTTGGACAAAAGGTAAGGCTGGTATTCTGAGTGACTCAGAAATTAACAAAGGTAAGTACTGCTGTGCACTGGGGGATCAGTTAGCTGTGAAAAGAGCTTTTCCTGAATTTAATGCCAAATGGACGGTCACACATTTGCATGCAAAGCTTCGTATATTTTACTCCACAGAATAAATGGCAGAATTGCCAAGCAGTTCCAGCCTTGCACTAGAAAGAATAAAAGTAAGAATGCAATATGATTTTTTTGTTTGTACAGTACAGGATGTGCTTCTGCATACTAGGATATGGGACATTTAGTGGGTGACAGTGTAACTTGCAAACAAATATGTATTAATAAATTACTTGTTAAACCTAAAAGACCATGCTAATACCTAAGTACTTTCTTGCCTCAAATAGATTTTATACATATGATAAACCCATGAACTATACAGAAAAAAAAAAAACAAAACAAAAACAGAGGTAGAAACACAGACCATTTCGCTCCAGCAGTACAGATGCAGTTATGAGGATTAGGAGGCAGACAACAGAAATTGAAGGCTTTCTTGATGCATTGATATCAGGTACAATTCTAATGGGAAACAGGATCAAACACCAGCAAAATGATTAAGCTCTGACACCAGTGCTGTTACAGTGTCTGTGAAGTAATTCTCGTGACTCACCCTGCCCGTCACAGAGCTGCTGTGTCTCACTGCATTTCTCCATCCTCACCCATCTCCCGGAGGAGGGGTGATGATACCAAAGCAGCCTCTCAGCTGGCAGCAGGCCATGTTTCCCTTGCCTCTGCAGCACTGATGGCAGCAGCTTCCCAGCGCTGCCAGAGCACACAGGGCTGATGGCTCCCGGGAGGCAGCGGGGACCAGCAAGCACGCTGCTGGAAGTGGACCTCAACCACCACTCTAGGAAAAAGAACCAGGGGTCTCAGTTCCACATCAGCTTTGCTGTGGAGCATTTCTTTACCAGATGGTGAAATCCACAGGGACAGGCTTCAGCTTTCCACCAAAATTGGATAAGCTCAAAAGCAATGAACTTGTCAGAGGAAAAATAAATCCAGTGCACTCCTTTCAAAAAGCCCCCCCTTTTACTGACTTCCTGTCTGAAAACATTACTGATATCACATGCTGTGCTACTTAGACAATTTTGGAGGTACAGGACTGGCTGAGGATCAAAAGTTGGACACATCCATGCAGCTCTTGTGCTCTGCAGGAGTGGGTGCTGCCACATCTGCTGTTTTGCTGAATTATTCATCTCTCTGTGCTAACAGAAAGGCAAAAGCCAACACCTCCTGAACTTAGGGAATGGAGACAATGAATGAAAAATAAATTTTATAGCTTTTGTGCAGCCTGTTCTACCTTTCCTCAGGAAGTGCTCAAAAGAATCAATTGTTTTGCAAATCAGTGCTTACACTTGCAGATGTGGAAAGAGGCCATCATTGTTGCTGAGCAGCACTTAGTGGTTCCTGGAAAGCATGAAGCCCTAACAATGGGCTCCAAAAAGCTTGCAGACACTTAAGTATTAATACAGACTTTCTCTCTACTGTTTCTTTGCTCAAAGTATGAACTATATTTGATGGACCAGTTCTTTGTGGAAATGGCCTAAGATATCCGTGCTAACAGAGCCCTTTGAACATTTGGTATTATTAATACATTAAATTCTACACCCATTTTTTCAGAGCAAAGCCTCTAGAAACTCAGCTTGTTTCAGATCTTCCTGTCACCTGCAGTATCCTTTTCTTTAAAATGTACTGCAGCATCTCTGGGCTGGAATGATGTTTTTTAAACTATCCCCAAATGTCACCGGGGGAAATTATGCCTTGGGTTTTAGCTTTTATATTTTTCAGAATCTCTGCTGCTTAGTGTGTTACTCTGAAACTGCATAGTAGGTGCTAGGAAGTTCTCCTCACAGGGCAGTTATACAAAACAATCCCTTCCCCGCTAGAGAATCAAGGACAACCAGTACCCAAAAAGCACAAACAATGGTGAGGGAAAGGGGGCAAGCCAGGGGGCTGAGACTTCATTAATCTGGGGCTGTGGTTGGATAATTGACCCCTCCCTATCTGTAGATGAACCTAAACTTAAAAAAGTGTAAAAAACTCATGACTGGGATGGATCTTGGATTTGATTTGAGTGTAGCCCTAACCAGGCTCTTGCACTGCCCAAAGTGTATCCTTTCAATAAATACCTATTTTATTCCCTTTGCTCTGTCTAATCTGTGTTCCAGATCAGCCTTTCCAGGCATCAGTTCTGATCAAAAATAATTTCTCTTGAAGCATCACTGTTTCACAAACCCTTGGGCTGACTTTTCTCTGCATGTGTAACTAGACAGCAGATGTTGCAAAAACAATATACTTTTTTTCCTAAGTCTACTTAAATATAGTTTTCATTTCTAAGACTATTTCTTTTAATATTTCCAAAAATTTAGTATAATGGTGTATCAGTTTAAATGCATCAAATGGCTTTGACATGGAAAAGACTCAGTTTGAAATATGCCAGCTTCCAGACTCAACTTTAGCTTCACCAGACACAAACTATTATTAAGGTTAATAATAATAATTTAAAAAAAATGTAGGTGCAAGTTCTCAGGGTTTTGTCTCATTTTGCTGTCAAGTGGAAGAAATAAGGCTAGATCCTACCCTGAAAATTTCAGAAATGGTGGGGTATTTTGTGACTCATTGGTCTCATATACTTTCTATGCTGTCTGGTCTGGCACTGGAAAACTTGCTTTCAAATCCTGTCCTAAATTTGAGTGATGGCAGGTCAGGTATGGTTCTTGATGAGGTGCAGAGTTTGCTCTGATTACCTCAGTAATTACTTTTTAATATTATTAAACTTTTTACATGAAGTAATTTCTCTCCTGATTGATCCACAAAGCTCAGGTCAAAGGCCATCTAATTATAAAAAGTTACAGATCCATCTTCTTCATTTGAAAATACCTCTTGGTCAAGAGCTGAAGCAAAGTTCATAATCACACTGCAACTCTCGGAGCATTCTGAATCACTTAAAAGAAAAATATAGATAAATAATTTATTTGCTGATAAAACAGCAGAAAAAAATCCTTCCCTTGCTGCAAAACCAAAAGAAGTTCCATTTTTTTGAGGCCTTGGTTATAAATATAAGATAACAGGAGCATAGAAATTATTTCAGTTATGCTTTAACAGTGGTTAATAAATCAAGATTGCATATTAAAGTATACATTGACATTCTAAACCTTAGCAAAATATTTAATTAAGCAAACTTCTACTTTGATCTCCATATTTCTGAGCAGGGTTCAAAGTCTGTTCTAGTGAAACCAACATAGAGCTGAACCAAAGTTTCTTTCCTCAAACTGTATATGAAATACAGTGAGTAAAATACACTGGAAATAAAAATTGTGGACAAATTGAGATTAAATGATTTATGGATCATGTTTTTCTTTTATCTTGCAATGATGGTTAGCTAAAGAACTTGTTGCAGATCTGTTACAGGCTACTGGTCAGGCAGAAATAGAGAAACTCCCATTGGGCCAGTTTGGAATCCATTCAGTCTACACGAACTGTTTCTCCATAACATATAACTCTTTATTCTTGCTGTACATAAGAAATAGTATTTCTAAATGGATTATCAATAATGATGCACCAAAATGTAGCTGTGTATAGCAACTGGGCCCAATTGACAACTGTGTTAGCATAAGTGCATGAACTTCAGTGAACCCTGTCAGATAAGGGAGTATGTCAGCTGTAAGACAGAGGAGTAAGTTTGGCACAACAAGCTGATAGCCCCTGTTAAAGTCAGATGAGCCAATGAACAGAAATGGATATTCATATAATCACAGAATGCTTTGTGTTGGAGGGTACCTTACAGATGCCCTTCCATCTGCAAGGATCTTTCCACTAGACCAGGCTGCTCAAAGTCCCATCCAGCCATGTCTTGAACACTTCCAGGGATGGGGCAACCACAACTCCTCTGGGCAATCTGTTTCAGTGCTCCATAGCTCCCACAATAAAGAATTTCTTCCTAATTTATAAACCTACCCTCTTTAAATGTAAAGCCATTACCTCTGTCCTTGTAAAAAGTGGCTTTGCAGCTCTCTTGTAAGCCCCCTTAGGTATTGGAAGGTGCTCTAAGGTCTCCACTGAGCCTTTTTTGTCTCCAAACTGAACAAACCCAACTCCCTCATCCTGTCCTTAAAAAAGAGGTGCTCCTGTCCTCTGGTCATGGCCCACCTCTGGACCCACTCCAACAGTTCCACAGGTCCCCAGAGCTGGACACAGAAGTCCAGGTGGGGTCCTATGAGAGCAGAGTAGAAGGGGGGGAGTCCCCTCCCTTGCCCTGCTGGCCATGCTGCTTTTGATGTGAAAGGATTAGGATGTGGCAGCCCAGGATGTGGCTGGCTTTCTGGGCTGCAAGTGCACAGTAACAGGTCACGTCAAACTTTTCAGAAACCAACACCCTCAAGTCCTTCTCCTCAGGGCTGTTCTCAGGTTTCTTCCTACCTTGTAACTGGGGATATCCCTTGGAGACAGATCCCTGCTAACCCCCTAGCTTTTGGACAGCTTTTCCTCCACGGAAGAAGAAAATAGCATAATTTGTAAAAAATGCATGTATCTGTGATTGAAAGTGTTTTGGTATCCAGGTCCATTTAGCCTGAACACTGATTTGGTCCTGAACTGCTACACTGTGTGGGTAAGTCAAATCTCTCCCAGTCAGCTGTTTACTTAATGTGTATTTAACCCAGCCCTTAAAATATAATCTCTATGTTTTCAGTGATCTAGTTCAGTAACTAAAATTAATATGAAAATTGACAGGTAAGACATATGAAAACAAAATTAATATATTTTAAGAGAAATATAAAATAGGTATTTTTTAAACCAGTTTGTGACTGGGCAATGATAATGTATGATGTGAAGTACAAGGATTTGTAAGAAATCACTTTCTTTTCACTAACATTACCACACTAATATATTTAACATAGACATTTACATGCTTTGCATTTTAAGTGCCTCTGAAATTCAAGCACCAAGCCTGCACATTTCAGCAGCACCATCAGATGTAATGAGTTATGGTACTATCGGCATGTTGATAAGCTATAGCCCAAAGAAGAACAAGAAGGAAGTATAAAAAATATGGCCAGAGGATGGGATAAAATTATCAGCGAGTGTGTTTTCCTGTTTGGTTTTAATCTACATTTAATTAAATTCTTATCTTCTGTGTACTTATGGTCGCATTTGAATGGCGAGACTGCATTCATTATGAATGGTAAAACTTAACTCGGAGAACATTTCATGTGGCTTCTTTAAAAAAAAGGAAAAGGAAAAATACTGTCTTTATTCTTTACACTTAGGTCTTTTTAAAGAAGGGTTAAGTTACTTTAGGCTCAAATGCTGTGCTGCACTTAACCTTTAGGTTAACTGATTTCTAAACTTGCTCTTTAATATTTTTTTTTTAAATACATGATTTGGAAACATTAATATCAAAATTTTGGTTGAATATAGTCAGAAATGGGGGAGTAATGAAACATGCTAAAGTGTTTCCTTCATTCTTAAAACCAGAAAATGCTAAGAGAAAATTTCCACTACTAACAACAAATATGTGTGTTGGGCTGCATTCAGAATTACTTATAGCCATCAATTCCTCTGAAATTAAAAAGACATTAACAAAAAAAATCTTAATAATGATTTTTGAGAATCTTAGTTTGTATTATTGCTTTTTTTTCTGTTTTCCAGATAGCTGGGCTTACCATGCAGTCCTCCTTGGGCAAAACCTAGTTTTAATCTTGTGTAAACTAGAAGGGCAGAATTGGGTACTTTGCTTTTCTTATTAGTTTCAAAGGTATTTGGGGGGGTAGAGGACAAGTGAGATCAGAAATGATATTACCAGCATAAAAATAATATCTAGGCCAAATTATTAAAAGATATAACTAAGTGAAACAAAATGGAAAGCCTTCTGAATGTCCTTATCAGTCACTACAGCAACTACTACACCATATATATTTTAAAACATTCCATTTATCTATCATTTTCGAGGAGATGCTATCTGGCAATGCAAAATCATATGACACTGTCTCAGAAATATCCCGTGACTTTTATATTGCATACATTTATTTTCTTTCTTTGAAGGGCCAATCCCTACAACACTTTAAAGGCATCCAAGAGGTACAATGCATTCACACAAACCCAAGCCCTACCAAAATGAAACCTTCTCCAATTAAATATATTCCTGCAGTACCGAATACTCATTTTCCTGAGCTAACCTCCACAAAAGCCCTTGAAAACCGATCAGCTTTGAAGTGTGGGTTGATAATTAACAAATATCGGGAGCTACTGCAGGTAGAACATTTCAGGGTCAAAAGTTCTACTAGGAAAATGAAAACATTGGCACCAGAAAGTAATTGTTTTCTTGCTCATTTGGTTATTGACTTTCAACTCCCTCTTCTCCCAGAAGTTTGGATTTTACATATCTTTCTGTCATCCTTACCCCATTCTTCAAGTATTATACTGCTACTAATAGATAAAGGAAAGGGGGAAAGGCAGAAAGGAAAGGAAAAGCATGGGTGAAATTTTAAGATTATAACCTGTATAGATTTTGTTCAATGTCTTTTTAGAGCCCACTGGATCTAAGTTGTGCTATCAATGGTGAGTTTTGTTTGATAAAGGGTCTGAGTCAGCTGACAGCTCTATAGCTTTACACTGCAGTTTCTCATACAAGGTATTGCCATGCTCTGATTGTTCAGGTTTAGAAACAGAAGTAACTCTAGCAAAGTCCTCATCCAACAGAAAATGTTGCAATCTTTTCACTAGGCAAACACAATAAAGCAAAATTAAAAGCTCTCTCACTCCAGCATCTACCATTAAGCTTTAATAAAGATTCTATAAAGATTGATAACTTAGCCATGTATCTTCTGTCATCATTGTTGGGAGAAAAGTTATTGTCATTTCTTTCACCTGTATCCAACTGTATATTGATGTTACCAGAATCTGTCTTCCTCAAGTGTTTGCCAGCTAATTCACAACTAAGCCACAATTTAAGCTGAAGTAAATCACTTCACCGCATCTGTCGGATCAGTTTGGAGAGACAACACAGTCCTGGCTTAATCCTTTAAACACTGAGATTTGTAACTATGACACTGAAAGAAGGGAAGGTGGCTGTCCCACATTTCCTCTTCTTACTCAGATCTGAGGTAAACTGAATCACACTCTCAAACATCTGTCTCTGCAACAGGATTATCAGAGTCAGGCTGACACTGATCCAAATTTAAGTGCCTCAGATACATGCCTAAATTTAGGGAGAATCTGGACCACAGAGCATGGTACTGTTGCCATTTAGAAGAGATAATAAACCACTTTTCCCCCCTGTCTGTTCAGATGGCATTGTGTCCTACTGCAGGAGACAGGTGAAGCAGTTTGGGAGACACAGCAAAAGAAGTACAGGAGAAAAAAATACCCTTTCTTGGGAGAATCAGTCAATCATTACTCTTGGATTTAGGAACCATATTAATGTGGTCACTTTCCTATGCATTTCCTGTAATTTCCAAGAATCTCTTGTGGTATGGTGTGAGAGCGCTGGGAAGTTGTGCTGCCAAAACCTGTTAAAAACATGATTTGCAACACTGCCTGTTAATCTATTTTATTGGTATTAGCTGTGTTAGGATAAAAAAATCAACCCATCTTGAAAAAAAAAAAAAAGGTGTATATATAGCCAGCTAATCAATTGCATAACTTCTCTAAAAATGTCTTCAGCATGATGACATTAGGCAACTGTGAACCTGTTCGCTTCCAGCTCTGCTGTCAGTGCTATGATATAATGAATGCCAGCATGGTGTTCCAGTCAGCTACTGCCACCTGCTCTGCTTTGGAAAAAGAAGTCTCTTTTTCTGGCAGCCATCAGATGTCATACCCAGTGCCCACTGGCAAGAACAATGACTTTTTGCCATGGTCTTCTTCACTGAAGAAAGTCTTAAAAAGAGGCTTAGTGGAGAGGGAAGATAAAAGTGCTGCAGTGCAGAGGTAGAGGACCTCAAATGGGACAGGTACAGTGGTAGCCCCTGGGCATGAGGGTGCTCAGGATAAATGCTGATTCAGAAAATGATCCATCTATCTTACTGCTCACAGAGGACTGTGACCTTGGCTATGAGTGGGTCTCCAGTAAATTGCAGACTCACTCTAGGCAGAAAAGCAACTCCCACTTTGGGCCAGTTCAATGCCTGGATGGGTACTCCAACCTCTTCATATCTCTCTGCATATACATCTGTATGTGTGTAGGATAGCACTGTGTCCCTGCACTCACACAGGTGAAGTCACCACAGCAAACTGAGGCATGCAGGAGGCTGTCTCTATCTCAGACACTGCTCTGTACTATAGGCAATGCACAAGGGCAGAGATGTGGCACAGAGGGCAGGGAAAAAAGAATAACCTTATTTCTCTCTTCCCCACTTTGCTCACTAGACTTACCCGACTGGTAGGATTCATACTTTGTCTTAGCCCTAAGATGCAGAGAAACTGAATTTACTCAACTGAGAGGGTTATCTGTTGATTAATGAAAGTCCAGTGTGATGGAATATTGTCCTAATCACATTGCACACTGACCAAATACTGCTATAAATGAAGGGGAAAGAGCATTTGCTTTCCTAATGGCTACAGCAACTAGGCTTTAGATTGGCAATTTTAGCAGTATTATGCTAAACTAACATACACGCATCTACCATAAGCCTAATGCACTGATTTTAATAGGTAATGCCAACATTAAATGCTGCTCTATATTGGGACAAGCCTGTTGTATTTATGTTTTTCTAATGTGCACAAGCATTTACATGAACTGCATTTTTACTTCACAGGGATTTTTGCTGGAGTAAAAGGCACAGATTTGCACAGTATACAGAGTGTAGGTATAAAGAAAAACAAAACAAGAGAAATTATACTATTCATACTGCTTGTGAACAAAAGCATGATTGTAATTCATGAAAAGTGAAGCAGTGAGTTATGACAAACCTGCCCTCACAAGACAACAGTGATGATAAAGTATACAAACCCAGACACATACCACATTCCATAATTCCTTGCAAACTCTAAGCCTGCAGTTTGTTTTGAAGCAAGCCTTGACTTCTGTAGACAAAAAAAAATCTGACTTTCTGTTGTAATAAAGTAAAATGGAAACAAGTATTGTTCTATTTATTTTATCTAGTGTTCAAATGATTGCAAAACCATGACAGAAGTTGCTGCAACACTTCTTTTAGTATAGACTGCCATTAAGTCTGGTTTTTTAAATGTCAGATTTCTGTATTTTGGAGTCATTTGGGTGAGGGGGGAAATGTTATTTGAATTGTAAGGCTGAGACTTTTTCTCTGTTTATGAATCTCATAATAAAAATGTTTTAAAATACTCAGACAAAAAACAGTGCCACATGCTACTGAGACTTGGTGAAATCAACCACTGACAGCATCCCACAATGGTCCTGGTCCTACTGCTTCTCACGTTTGCTGTCTTATTCAGCACTGTCATCATTTTAGCACATCTGATTATGACTCTTTCTAATAGGAATCATCAACCTGGAATCAAGCTGACAAGGTTTTGTGAGGCTGTCTTTTTCATTGCTAAGGATTCATCTTGTCCACAGATCTTTATGTTTTTTAATTTAAAAAGCATTAACTAGCACATCTGAATGGTTTATGTATATGCACTAAAGCACGTGAATTATTTCTGACAATTGTTAGCCTCCTGCTTAATATCTAGAACATAAATAAAAGTTGCCTTATTTAACTTTGAACTAATTTATCTGTAAAGGACAGATCCTGCTTTTCTTACCAGTCTCACTGAGTTAAATTTCTGTGTTGGAGCAAGGCGTGCTTAGGTGTCAGAAATGCCAAACTGCAATGAACTACAGTGATGACTTAACTCTTCCACAGATACACATTGACATAGTGGATATTGGCAAATTCTTCTCATCACAAATTTTACTACCAAAAAAAAGCTTTTCTTAAAGAAAAAAATAAACTAAAACAAATCTATGCCAATA
This sequence comes from Muscicapa striata striata, assembly GCA_030060385.1. NCBI lineage: Eukaryota > Metazoa > Chordata > Aves > Passeriformes > Muscicapidae > Muscicapa > Muscicapa striata. Next base: position 3,961,510 of record JAREIS010000090.1, read on the forward strand.
GTACATGTGAAAGGTCTGTAAATGTATTTGCTTCTATTCTCCTTTGGTGGTTGAAGCCAGGTCATCTCCTGCCAGGCCTCCAGGAATGCACAGCCCCTGGGCACAGAGCCACCAGTCTGTCAGTGTCCCCACACAGCCTCGAGCACTGCAGTGGATCTGTCTCATCAGCAGCTCAACCTGCTGCATCCTGGGCAGACTCAGCATCTATGCTGTATATGTATATATACTTGTATATTGCTGGCTGAAGTGAAATGTCTCCCCTCTTTTATTCAAGGAGCTCAATAGCCTGAGCCCAGTACAAATCACCTGGGTTTCACATTGAAGACTGAAGGCAACTTCTCAGGCACTCAGGACTCCCAGTAAGTGGGTTAAACCCTTCCTGGAGGCAAACATGAGACACAAATCAAACTCCCACAGGTGACTGGGTGAATACCATCCTTCCCACACCTTGCCACAAGCAGAGGCTGAGCTGCAGTCTTCAGGATAAATACGCGGCACTGTTTACATTTTGATCTCTCTTCTCAAACAAACCTCGTATCAAAACTACACCTAGCAGTGCAGAAATACTGAGAAGAAAGCAGCAAAAATTAAGTACCCAGCAGATATTAATCATATTGGTGACTACTGGAAAGCACTTGAAAGCCACGTGTGCAGGGTCTAACATCAGAGTGAGATCCCACAACAAGCTGCATAAGGCAGTCATTCATTCCCTCCATTTTCTGCCAAGGCCCCTAATTTGCACCAATCACAGTTGTTTGTTCATGTATGAGAGCTTCTTATCTTTTACCATGTGCAGTACTGTAAATGTATCTATTTTTGACAACATACAGTGCTTGATGTTTCGTTTGTCCCAAAACACATGGCGCATTGCATGGGATCATGGCCTAGAATGTGCAAGGAAAATTTCTCTTCTGCTGCAGCAAAGATATTGGGCACCACAACTAAATCCATAAAACTTTGTATTTTCAATCAGCTGCCACAGGTTTGCTCC